>JACN01110835.1:0-18280 GCA_000787155.1 Scartelaos histophorus | reverse complement strand
TACTTCTTCTTCTTTGTTTTTGTACATAAATTTGGTACATGTATAAAGGATGTACCAAATTTATGTACAAAATCTCTGACATCTCTGTTTGCTAATTTAACAATTTTGTGAAGCCCGCCGAGATAACTTATGATTTTGGGCTATACAAAAATAAATTGAATTGAATTGAAAATTGAATGCACCAAATTCACACTGAATATGAGACTAAAATAGAACTAAATCAATAAAAAGAAACAAAAATATAATATCAACAACTCTACTTTTGTTCAGATAGCATAATAGCATAATTAAGTTTTTAAACGTTACACAAAACTGCAGAAAATTCACTTCACAGTTATTTTAATTCACTTATTCTGCAGTGAAAATGAAGGAATGGTGTGGGGAGTTGAGTCTGCTGTAATGGGCTGTTTTTGACCACTGCCCAGACAAAACAGAAGTGTCAAGTCAATATTGACTGTCGGCGGGGCTCAGAAAGACGCCGTGTTTACCTCATCAATGTCAGCGCTTTATTTTTGTTTTCTTGTTTGGAATTTTGAAGAAAAGCCCGGGTAAAGTGGCTGGAAGTTCACAGGTGTTAAATTATATGTTTGCTGTCGCTTTGACCCGGCTGGTGTTTTGAACAGAGCCACCAAAATATACGGTTTAATTCCATAGGTTTCGCAAGGTGGTGGTGGCGAGTTTGCTTTACTGAACTAAGCAAACTGCAAAATATATTACAAAAGGAGGAGTAAAAATGTGGTGTCTGAAAACTCCAAATGTCCCTACAAAGGCAAAAGACCTTAACTCACCAGAGTGTGAAACTGAGAAAAATGACTTCAAAGATTTGTAAGGGTAAAAGTATAATATGAAGGGCTCCCAGAATTTGACAACTAGTTCCTATAATGAAGAAATATTTGTATGCGAAAAATATTAAGCTCAAAATTGACCTTTGACCCTTATTTGGCAGTTACTGTACTCTGCCTTTTATTATGTGGCAAAAATAGAGTTGTGCATAAGACAATAACTGTGTCAGTGTTGCCTTTTGCTTTTGTATCTGACAATAATTGACACTGTTACTGCATTTTGCCTGCACGACTCCTTATTTTTGACACATGATACAAAGGCAGAGAACAGGAACTGCCAAATAAGGGTCAAAGGTCAATTTAGAGCTCAATATTTTTCACAATATTTATTCGCATGATAAAGGAGGTTTCAAATATTCCCAAAATGACTTATTTTTGACCAAACATGATGTTACCGTGTTCTGCCTTTGAAGGACAATGTAGGCGATGTGAGTTTTACTGTCTTAAAGCTGTGAAAAAAACAACTAATTCATTTTAAACAGTTTGTCCAAAGTTATTCCTTATTTATCTCATGCTTTTCGAGCTTTCTAATGATTAAATTTTCAGTTTTGACTTTCAGAGTTGATGTCGGAGAATTGGAGTAGCACCAACTAGCATGCTAACAGCACTACTTCCTGGTTTATGGACAAGTAAAAAATGTTTTATACAAAGATGCAAATAGCGCACAGTCTCATTCTGACCCTAAAAGCTGTTTTTTTTTTTTAGAATAAATGTCTACAGAAATTTAATATGGGAAAAGGTTTTTTAATAAAATCGCGTACAGCCCCTTAAAACGTGTGAATTTTTGTCCAAATCCAGTTGTATCGTGTTCCCTGTAAGCGTCAGGTGGTTAAACTATTACTGAACATCCACGAAGGGGCTCAGAAGGACCTTATCTGTCCCAGAGGAGGTGACCCAGGATCGGGTACCTTGGCCTGGGGAGCGCCCGGGCTGTGGTGAGGACAGACCGGTTCCACTGAGGGACTACAACATTTCTCAAGTTTATTTTTATTTAGTTTTTTAATTTTTTACAACCTAGCGTAAAATAATTTCAAAAGGAAGTACGGTTCAGACCCATAGTGACATTACACATCCACATGTAAAATTGAGTGAATAAAAGTAATTTATTCGTGTTGGATGGACTCTCCGGGGGTCCGAGGAGCCAATTTAACTTCACTTCTTCAATTTTACAATGCAGAGATTTCCATTACACACTTGAGTATAGCATTTGTGGCAGTATAATATGTTTCTATAAATAAATAGCTCAATAAACACGTCTTTTAAAACCAACTCAAGAAATTTTTTAAACAGTAGAATATGCCACAGCTTTATCCTATTGAAAACACTATTGAGATAAATGCAGTATCTCTGATGAAATGTTCGGCAGTGACACAAAAACGTTTTAAGATCTCCTAAAAACTAAAGAAATAAAAAAAGTAATAGATTAAAATCCTTGGTAAATGTTCACAAATCACAGTTATTTTTCCTTTTATATTTCTCTTATTTTCAAAAGGAAAACACCATCTTAATAAATCCAATCAAAATATTACAAAAAAATGAAGTAAATGTGAACAATTAAAAGACAAAAACAATTATGATGGTGAAAAATAAAATCAAAAAGGTAAATAGAAGACAGTCTAAAGGCAGAGTTTTTAATGATTTGCAGAATTCCACAAACAAACCCCATTTCTGTTCAAAACTTTCTTCATTGCCCTTAGTTGCAATATTATCGTACATTTCGGGCTATAAAGTGCACCGGATTATAAGGCGCAGTATCAAATAATATGTCAGTTGTGTCATTGTCCACACATAAGGAGCATCAGATTATAAGGCACAATAAGAGAAACAAAACGCATGTCGGAAAAATCGAACTTTATTCAGGTAATTTACAATAACTCTCAGTTGTAGCTAACACAAAAATACAAGTTTAACAGTTGGTGATTTGGGCATCAAACATGCCCGGATCCCTCTCAACATTGTTCAGTTTTAACACAAAAATACAAAACCTGAAATCTGCATGGTGCATGTCTCTTTACAGGTGCATTTGGTTGGTTTTTGAGAAAATGTAATGATTTTAGATGCGCCTTATAGTTCGAAAAATACAGTACATTCTCTAGGAGTGTGATGCTGCTGCACCACTTCTCTGTTTGACTGTTAGACTTGAATCTAACCCTAACACACCATTTTCAGTTTTTTTGTTGAAAATAACTTAAACTGAATGCTTATAGTTATAACTTATACTGATCACAGGCTTCTGCAAATGTATTAAAATCCATTTTGTGTTTCATGATGTCTTAGGATTTCTTAAATAGGAAAAGATTACCATATTTTTTGTACTATAAGGCGCATCTAAAATCATTAAATTTTCTCAAAAATCCACAGTGGCCTTATAATCCAGTGGCCTTATGTATGACCTTTGGTTGTGTTTAACCTCCAACCGATTTGATGTTGTCCACATTAGTCTAATAACGTATTAGTGGGCGAGTCAGGAGGAGTAATATGTTGGCCACATATAGGGCGACTGTGCAACATACCGGTAGTTCTGCCGTGTGCTGTACAAGGACCCAAAATGCCACCATTACCATGCAGATTTCAGGTTTTGTATTTTTGTGTTAAAACTGAACAATGTTGAGAGGGATCCGGGCATGTTTGATGCCCAAATCACCAACTGTTAAACTTGTATTTTTGTGTTAGCTACAACTGAGAGTTATTGTAAATGACCTGAATAAAGTTCGATTTATCCGACACACGTTTTGTTTCTCTTATTGCGCCTTATAATCCGATGCTCCTTATGTGTGGACAATGACACAACTGACATATTATTTGATACTGCGCCTTATAATCCAGTGCACTTTATAGCCCCAAAAATACAGTAAATGGCATCAGCTGCATAGTATCAAATAAAAATACCGATTTTGACTCAAGATGTGTTGCTTAAATTAACATCGTGGGGGGATTTGACTCACTTTTCTTGTCAGTTCGGTATCTGCTCGGCCCCTCTCAGCTGTGCTCATTCCCACTCTGACCCACACCACCTCCAGCGTCCAGGCTCCATCTGCTAATGGACCATCCCGCGCTCATGGTCAGCCACCTGGACATCCGTCAGCACCGGGGCCCCCTACCCGCCTCCTCCCCGGGTATAGTCGTCACCCTCCCCCCCTCGGTCTCTTCACTCGGCGCCCCCCTCTGTCAGCGCCGGTCTCACGTTTAGCACGAGGCGAGTGAGGCGCCGCTAATGGAAACATCACAGGTGACACCGGTCGAGGTTTAGTCACATCACAGAGACACGGGGTCGAAGTGACGGAGCTCGATGACCCCCCAGCTCTGCCGCCGTGAGGGGAGGGGGCGCTCATGAGCAATTTATAAATACGATCTGCATTATAACATACCGTAATATATTCTACATGCCAAATTTTCTCAGGGCAGCGTCCGTTTCTACCTTCTCAGACCACTTTTTTCAAAACTTCAGCTTGAAAATGATGTGTGGATGTCAGTCAAGGTCTCGATTTCAAAAAACTTTGTCCTGATGACTCCATTTGGGGATTTTAGTTCAGATCCATCAATCTTAAAAGCAGTGTTTCGTGCAGTGCTTTATAGACAACAATGGCCCCCCACCTCAACGACATCCCTCTGAAAAAAACAAAATACTTTCGCTCTTCCCAACCACTTTTTTAACCACTTTGGCTAACCAGTTTTCAATGGGAGACACTGAAAAGTCAAATGCAGCCTGAAGAAATGTTAAAGAACGCATCATTGTTGTTAGAGCACTCACCGCCAGCTCAATCCTTGTTATCTTGGCCTACATCATCAGAGGCGTAAGGTTTACTCCCAACAATGGAAGCATAGCAAGACTGGACTGGATTAGACCGGGATGAACAACGCTATCACGTCTCAAGGTGCTGGGTCTCTGATGGTAAATAAACTTGTCCTGTGTTAGAACTCGAGTCTTTTCTTTCAATTCTTCGACTTCTTCAATTTATTCTGCAACAACTGTGCCCACAGAGGAAAAAAAAACCTCTGAAACTCAAAAAGCAGTGCATCTTTCTTGAGGTGGTAGTGAGTGGATGAGTAGTTATCTGTATTCCTGCTTAAACAATTTCCCAATTTGAAATGGAGCCACAACTTTTGGTAATGTAAATTCATTTGCTTTAACTTATCCAATTATTAAACCAATTTTTGTACTGATTATTTTACTATCTCAGTTTTGAGGAGATCAAGTTTTGATTGAATTGCAAAATGCTTTGGAATAGCAACACTTTACCATCCATATGCAACAAAAAGTAGTGCCTGGTGACGTGACAGGGCCGTGCAGTATCACGCAGCCACTTTAGAAACTCCATTCACAGAAGCGGCTTTACATCCTGACACGGCCGCCACAATCCAACGCCGTGAGAACGTGTTCCATTTGCGACCCCGGAGGGGCACCTCTCGTAATAAAGGGAATTCGGACGCTACCGTGGCTCAGAGAATTCACGTTAGACTTGACTTCATACACTGCCACACTCCACTCAGGAAAGTTTGCTAATTCATAGTGAAACGAAGACTCCAAATCATAAAACGGAACTGCAGCATACAAAACAGGGAGGGCTCTCAGTACACGAAAAAAGGAACACACAAAAGGAACAACTAAAACTGACAATTTCTGAGCATTGAAAAAAGAAAAACACACCATTGGGACAGTGGACGACAAACATCAAGGGTCTGGAATCGAACCTTAAAGCGTGAAAAACCTCCATCCTACGTTGAGACCAACCAAAGCCACTAATTTGTATCACTAATTATCACTAATTCGGAATATAAGGCGCATCTAAAATCATTAAATTTTCTCAAAAAACCAACCAAATGCACCTGTTAAGAGACATGCTTACCATGCAGTTTTCAGGTTTTGTATTTTTGTAAATGGCATCAGCTGCATTGCAAAATGCTTTGGAATAGCAACACTTTACCATCCATATGGAACAAAAAGTGCCTGGTTACGTGACAGGGCTGTGCAGTATCACGCAGCCACTTTAGAAACTCATATAACCCAAAAATCCATATACCCAATTCATAAAACGGAACTGCAGCATCAACTTTATGTCACGTACAAATATAAAATAAGCAAAACAGGGAGGGCTTTCAGTACACAACAAAAAAAACACAAAAGGAAGGACTAAAACTGACCATTTTTGAGCATTGAAAACGAAAACCACACCATTGGGACAGTGGACGACAAACATCAAGGGTCTGGAATCGAACCTTAGTGCGTGAAAAACCACCAAAGCCACCAATTTGTATCACATGCCTCCCAAAAAATCTCATCTAGTTCACGATAAATAAAAGTTTTGTTAAAAAAAATAATAAAATCAATCAACAACAGCGTATGGAAGGGCAAGTATATTGCGTTTTAACCTGGTTCAAAGCTTTAAGAGTTTACTTGGAAAAGTATTGTTCCAAGGGGGTTGATAGTGGTTGCCGTAGAAACAGCATAGCACCCTTGTTTCCAGGTTTATTTGCGGACGTGTGATTATCAAGACGTGGAGTGGAAGGCCAGTTTCAAAGTTATTGCTATTAGAAATCACGGTAAAAGATCAAGCATTTTCTCTTATGTTCAGCGTTTTTTAAAATGACTCACGCTGGGGGTATTCTACATGCATCTGATGGAATATTCAGCAGTTACCATGGAGACACAATGCACATCTGAGCAAAGACTGCAAAAAAAAGTTTAGATTGTCAAAAAACTGAAGAAATGGGATTATTTAAACAGCAGATTTTCAGTACAATATGAGTGTTCATGGTCATGTCCAGGTGTTTTTTGCAATGATGAACTTTAATAATGTTTTTTTCTGGTCATATTGTGTTAAAATAAAGCTCAAATTAATGTTGAACGGAACAGTGCTTACAGGTATCATCACACTCCCAGGGAATATTGATCTAGAAAAGCAATTAGTTGTTTCTTTTTTATTTTCTTGACCAAAGGCAGGATTTTGTTGGATGCAGTCAACTGTTTTCAGACCTCGAAAAGTCCTTGCCGGAGAAAACGTCAATGCGCTGTTATTTAAAAAAAATTGAAAAAATGAAATGATGGTCGAAAATGTTCAAAATGTTCCGCCCTTCGAGACCGTCCAAAAAAGCATCGCGCTCACTTCAGATTCTCTCCTCATTTCGTCCTTTCGCGTGGAAAAAAAAGAAATTACCTGAGATGAATGGCGCTCCTCTGTACACGTGAAAGTGTCCGCACACTCTCTCCTCTTTATAAATTAATTTCTTTGACGCAAAAAGGGGCCTCTTAATTATTTTTTCTCACGTGTTCGGTTCTCGCTTGATTAAGCTCGATAAGTGCGCGATTTGGAGTCACGCAATCGCTGATAAAACTGATGGCGAAATACAAGAGCCATATCTAATTTGAAAAGCCAACGTTCGGTCTTTTGAAGCACTCCTGGGCGAATTTTTCAGAGCAAATGAAACACGTACATTTAGCGGCTTCTATTTTGACAGCCGAGAGGGACAAATTAGTGTTTTCGTTTCATTCTGTTACCTCTCAAGCCGGCGATTATAATCAAAAATGTTCCGGATTTAATTAACTTACAGTGCACTTTCTTCCCACCGAATGTTTCCCGGCAGAAGATATTAAGAAATGACATTATTCTAAAGAACAAATGGACGGTTGGTGAGCATCACTGCAAACCAAATTTTAATCCGTTTTGACAATAATGCAATTTCTTATAGCTCTGAGAGGCTCCCGTGGATAAGCACATACCGCGAGGCATCTGCTAGCACGCCATGTCTCGTACCCTGAACATATGGGCTATTGTTAAACATACGGCATCCTTATGTTGCAAATACATTGACATTTAAAAGATGGATTGCATCACACTTCGACAACACGTGGCGATTGTCGTTATGCCAAATCAGATCTATTAGCAAAAACTGTAATATCGAGAGAGCTTTTTGGAGACTCTGGGACGGCGTTGGCAAAGCTTCATTCTTCTTGATTCTTCTTGTCAGACTTGGAGATGTTTGTTTGCCTGCTTTACATGTTTTGCTAACTTCCTGTTGCCTTCCTCATTAGCGTCATCATTAGCGTAGTAATCTGGAGAAAGTCTGTCAGAATCACTCTAGAGATTAGTCCCATGAATATATTGGTTGGTGAGTTGAATAATCGCTCATGAAATTAGTGAACACTGATATTATAGTGGAGATAATCTTGATTTTCAAAGCTGTTAATAAAGGGGACCTATTTTTGGCACACACAACAAATTAAATCCACAAATTCTAACTGGAAAAATTATAGCTACAATCAATTACTCATTCTACTCGTTCTAAATTTTAGAACAATATAACCTATTGTATATTTAGACAGATGTCAAGAAGTTTGGGGCTACAACACTGAGCATTCACTGCGGGGTCTATGTTTGGGTCTGGGACTTCAGGAGTTGGTCTTGTTTTGTCTTGTCTATTGTGTCTTGTCCATCACATGTCTGGTCTGTTAAGTGATGTGTATTTACATAGTTCCGATATTAGTAATTTCTTGGTCAAGTTAGTGCCAATAAATACTGTATTTGAGATGCTACAGGCTTTTTAACCATACAGTACTGTATTTTTAGGACTATAAGGCGCATCTAAAATGATGACATTTTCTCAAAAATCAACAGTGGCCTTATAATCCAGTGGCCTTATGTGTGACCTTTGGTTGTGTTTAACCTCCAACCGATTTGATGTTGTCCACATTAGTCTAATAACGTATTAGTGGGCGAGTCAGGAGGAGTAATATGTTGGCCACATATAGGGCGACTGTGCAACATACCGGTAGTTCTGCCGTGTGCTGTACAAGGACCCAAAATGCCACCATTACCATGCAGATTTCAGGTTGTGTATTTTAGTGTTAAAACTGAACAATGTTGAGAGGGATCCGGGCATGTTTGATGCCCAAATCACCAACTGTTAAACTTGTATTTTTGTGTTAGCTACAACTGAGAGTTATTGTAAATGACCTGAATAAAGTTCGATTTATCCGACACACGTTTTGTTTCTCTTATTGTGCCTTATAATCCAATGCTCCTTATGTGTGGACAATGACACAACTGACATATTATTTGATACTGCGCCTTATAATCCGGTGCACTTTATAGCCCGAAAAATACGGTATGTGGCAACAAATGTGACAGAGGACCTTCCAGAGGGCAGACTTTGAGGGAATGAACCATCAACTGAAACACCAGCAAAGTAAAAGAGGTTTCCTGTTCTGTTCACCTGGCTCCCCCTATAGGCTGCTGTGATTCTGCAGGACATAGAGGATAAACACTTTTGTTACACTTATTTTCCTCAAAATATCCTGGGGAGAAATCTGCTGACCCACCTCACCAGACCTTCTGTTGAACTGCACTGAAACACAAAGGCGACTGAGAAGAGCAGTGTCAATGTTGCAGCAAAACTTGAATTTCCCTCAGGATTAATAAAGTATCTCTCAAGTAAATGCAATTCCTTGTCTGCTGCAGGAGTATAACTTTACTCCTGTTACGGACTTGACAATGCCCTTTAAATCTACAGTCTTCATTCATTCACCGCTCATGTAAAGCAATTTCCCCCAATCTAATCTAACAATAAACTTTTTCCTACAAGTTCAATTTTCTCCCCTCTCATCAGTGTCACGCAGCAGAGTTATTCCAGGAAACGTCTGGTGAAAGTCCCCCCTCCGCTCTCAGACATAGATCATGGTGTCTTCCCCGCAATGAGCTGCGAACAGATCGGAGGTCGAAGTTCAAAGACGGGGTGAAGGAGGAGGAAAGGTCGGCGACGGGACGCTCGCTGGGCCGGGATAGAGAGATCCAGAGAGGAGAGGACGGGAGCAAGATGGATGGAGGGTGAGGGAGCGTCTCTTCATCACCAGCGGACCTTGAGCGTGGACAAATATGGAGTGTGACTTTGTTTTGGGGAGCGGTTTGATGAGCATGATTTGGTGCAGTTGTTTAACCGCCGAATCATAAAAATTTAGACAAAGGTATTAACTTTTTGCAATGCGCTATACATGATTTTTAGCATTACTTCCAAAATGTCTGTACTGGGCAAGACGCATTTTGGCCAAATACTGTATTTTTCGGGCTGTAAAGTGCAGTGGATTATAAGGCGCAGTATCAAATAATATGTCAGTTGTGTCATTGTCCACACATAAGGAGCATCGGATTATAAGGCACAATAAGTGAAACAAAACGTGTGTCGGATAAATCGAACTTTATTCAGGTCATTTACAATAACTCTCAGTTGTAGCTAACACAAAAATACAAGTTTAACAGTTGGTGATTTGGGCATCAAACATGCCCGGATCCCTCTCAACATTGTTCAGTTTTAACACAAAAATACAAAACCTGAAATCTGCATGGTAATGGTGGCATTTTGGGTCCTTGTACAGCACACGGCAGAACTACCGGTATGTTGCACAGTCGCCCTATATGTCGCCAACATATTACTCCTCCTGACTCGCCCACTAATACGTTATTAGACTAATGTGGACAACATCAAATCGGTTGGAGGTTAAACAAAACCAAAGGTCACACATAAGGCCACTGGATTATAAGGCCACTGTTGATTTTTGAGAAAATGTCATGAGTTTAGATGCACCTTATAGTCCCAAAAATACGGTACATGGAACAAGGCTTGTAATCTGTGTATAAAATATGGTTATGTTTTAGGGCTATAGAAAAGCCTTTTACCTTTAATGTTTACTGTGGGGTTGTCAGTGGTCAGTCATTAATGGACTAATAATACAAATATATCCTTTTATTGGTCATATTACATACGTTTATTTCATTATTTAGTTTGTTTTTATATTACAATTCAGCTAATTGTTGTAGTATATATCCTGCACTATTTACATGTATTTTGGTGAATTTAAGAGCAGTAATCTGAACTTGTATCAAATCATGTCTGAAAAAAAAAACAAAAAACAATAGTAACAAAAAATAACAACCCCCCTCTCCCTAAACATTCATATAAAACATTTTCTGATACAGAATTATACAAGACTGAAGCATTTCTTTACATTTCCAACCTGGGATTTTGGATCCATCGAGACTGCACGCGTCCTCACAGATCAAATTCATCAGAATATTGTCCATTCAGATGCAGTTCTAAAACTCAGTTGAATGCATAAAAGGTATATGGCCTGACTGCAGTTTTAATGTTTAAATTCCCTTTTGATTCGGAAGAAGGGGCCTAGCTTGGGCAGGGGCAGGTTTGGGTGTTGGAAAGGGTGGTTGGGACTCAAGGTTGATTCACTTTGTACTCTGCGTAATGCTGGACGCTTTAGAGCCAAAAGGGGAGAGGGCAAACCAACAATAAGAGGGGCAGAATTTCTAGGGCTATAAAAACCCGGACGGCAGAATAGCTTGACATTTGTAGCTGATTTATCAACAGTAAATGAATAGATCAAAGAGGCATCGTTAACGTTGTAGAAGAAGATGAGGCCCTCTCCCTTATCCACAAACACTCCAACTATCTTCGGCTTACTCTTCATAGAGAGTACAACTTCCTTGTCATCATAAGCATAATAAGTCTTATGTCGTAAGCCAATAGTCCAAAAACCCTTTTTTGGGAGAAGTGTGATCTCTTTCATGTGTAGTCTATCTCTTGCTATGCCAACAGTCCACGCCGTTTTCTTTGAAACAACAACCTCAAAGTAAAAAGAATCAGAGAAGCTTTGTTTCCCAAATACATAGAGTCCATCAAACGTGTTGTCTCCAGTGCGGTGAGATGTTGTTAAGTGATGAACTTGCATTACTCTCTTACAGTTTATGGACACTGCGAGGAAAGGGTGAGCTGAATGCCTGTCCAGTTTGACATCTTTCTCAAAGCTTTTTGCCCTTTTTAGCTCAGCCTCAAACACCTGCTTGTTTGTCCTGCTGAGTTCATCCTGGAGCTGAAACAAAGCTCTGGCCACAGTGCCACTGTACGTAGGAGGATGTGTGGAGACCTCTGTCCAGTCTTTGGAGTTTATTGAGATGATTTGGAGGAGCTCTAGTTTGTCCTCAGTCTGTAACAATGTTCTGACCTGAGTCTTTCTTGTCCTCAGCACAGAGAGCTCTTGTTCCAGCTCATGTATGTAGTGTCTGGCCTGGGCCTCTGTTTCACTCTTTAAAGTGTTGATTTTTTGAACAAGACTGGGAGTCTTATCACTGACAATGGAGTCCTTCAGAGCACTGAGGACCTTGACTCCATCAGCTGTTTGTTGTGCTGCATTAGCATTACTTTGGTCTATGGAGCGATGCAGCTCCTTGATCTTTATCTCCCTCAGGTTGATCATCTCCTCAATGTCCGTCTCAGTGTCTTCCAGCTGCAGCTCTTGTGTAGAGGCGTCTTTAAGAGGAACCACCTCATGCCCCCTGTGGTCAGAGTAAGTGCACAGCACACACACACACTGTAGGTCTGTTTTACAGAACAGCTCCAGGACTTTGTTGTGCTGTTGACACACTCTCATGTGCAGGTTTCTCTGTGGCTCCATCAGTCGATGTGTCTTCAGCCCTGGCAGGGTCAGATGGGGCTCTAAGTGAGACTGACATAATGACGTCAGGCACACCAGGCAGGACTTTTTGGCTTTCAGTTTGGGATGAGGGCAGAGGTCACAGAGGATTTCCCTGGCTGTAGCAGCATGTTGCTCTGCACGAGCAATGGCCTGAGGTCTAAACTTAGAAACCAATTTAGAGATGGTTTTGTTGACTGTAAGTTCAGGTTTAGGGTTGAATTGTGTTTGACAGGTTGGACACGCCAGTGTAGCAGTTTTAGACCAGAAGTCTTCCAAACATTTTTTGCAGAAGTTGTGCCCACATGATAAAGTGACTGGATCAATGAAGACATGCAGGCAGTATTTGCAAATAAAGGGGTCTTCAGACTTTCTATTGAAGCCCGTGGCCATAACTTTGCACTATAGAAAATATTAAAAAGCACGACTCAGCACTTAAGTATCATAATTGCAGAGAATACATACAATATAAATAATAAAAGATGTACTCACCGGGGCTGACAATGTTCTGTGGATGAGCTGAAGAAAGGAGGTCTCCTCGGTCGTGTTGGTGAGAGAACTACTGCCTCTTCTCTTGAGATAAACTAATCTGTCTGTGGTAAGAAGCAAATAATAACCCTCTTATGTTCATATCTCAAAACCTGTTTATGAAACTTAAGTGCAACATAATCAGCAACTTCCTGATAGTTTAACTGGAAACAAATTAAAACCTGTTTATGAAACTCGAAGTGCAACATAATCAGTAACTTCCTGATAGTTTAACTGGGTTTGGTCTGTAACCCAAAGGCTGTGGGCATCAGAGAAGCCAAGTGTTTATTTGGTAGCAAAGCAACAGATTCTGACGCAAAACAAAATGATCTGACGCAAAACAAAATGATCAAGTAAAAATATCACATGAGAAAGTCTACTTCAGTACTTTAACTTTACTTACCCAAATAACCTTTAAGATCAAAACATTAGTTCAACAGAAACAATAGAATACATTTCTTCAGTTGTTTAGCTATTTTTAGTTGCATAATGTTGTTGCTTGTACTATGAACAAACCACCAATAAAGTAATTTCAGCAGATCTGAATATACACATTTATAAAAAGAAAATTAATTTTCAGTCTGGTCAAGTACTGATACCTGTCTTAAAAATAGCGAAGTAAAAGTAAAAAGTATTCCATGTAAAAATGACTACTGATACGTTTACATTCTACATTTATAGTACTTTTTTGTTACTTTCCACCACAATGTTATGGATAATCTTACTTAAAGGTGCATTGCGTAACTTTTCCAGTGGAGGATTCGTCAAATGCTTTTCACCATGATGAGTTTGAATATTTGAAGTAGTTTTTGTTGAATTGGCCCATGACTCCACCTGTATTAGCGTGCAGCCCTTGAGGTTTAGCACATTTTGGTCTGGTTCCTCATTTGGAGCTGCCAGGACCTGGATGATCCCATGTCACCCAGTCACCATAACTACCTTCCATTGTGTGTGACAGGGTTGGGGGTTAGATTCCAGCGCGGACAACACCTGTGGCCTCCAGATCCCACTGTGAAGCCATTAGGAGAACTTGGCTGTAAACGCAGTCCACTGGGTTGGGCAACTGTGCTTTGGTGAAAAAAAAAAACAACAAAAAACCAAATATTTCCACGCTAGCAGCTTTTTATGCAGATTTTAATATCCTGATGATGTTGCAAATAATAGAACAATACATTTAATTAAGTTATTTTAAATGAACTGAATGTAAGATTTTAATTTCCCAAAGACATGACCTGCCTGCTTCCCAAATATGAGGTAGACACGTTCAAATGAAGTATAGGGTTTGTTGATGACAATTGTGATGCTGATTTATTCTTAATTACAAAACACTGAACACAATGGGTCATTTACATGTTAGAAGATGGTGTTTTGGTTCTCAAGACAATTATGCAACCAGAAAGCGACATACAAGTCTCTCATTCAGGTTTCCGTTTTCAGTGTTGAGATCCAGTTGGTTAAAATCTAAAATGACTCTTTCTGATCTGAATCCTCATTACTTTAACCCCAGCACCTGCAGCAAATCATTCCAGTGCCTCTGCTGCTACAGTATGTGCTTCCCATGCACCGAAAACAGGAAAAACTTGTCTTCTACGTACAGTACCTCTTAATTGTGTAGATTAAGCAATACAACCACATGGAATCTCACCCAAAACACAAAATATTGTTGTGTCCTCGTGCAAGATACTCACTCAACTTCCAGAAAAAAGGTAGTAAAATATAATTATTAATTTTGTCAATTCACGGGTTTAAGTTTCCTGGTAGCAGACCTTGAGGACTTTTGCCAGTTCAAAAGATATGTTATTTATTTGTGAATTGTTAATGACTGTGGCAACGGTGTCACTCTGCAGCCAACAGAGAACCATACGGTGCATTCGTTTATCGATCCGACTCAGAGGTCGGAGGTCACACACTAACATCCTTCTTTTCCTCAGACGGCCCGACTCGGAACTCAAGCTCGCGGCAGACTGAGCAAAGTTTCTGAGTTAGAATCCAATCCAGTTCAGTTTGTTTGGACACTTTTGTGGATTAAATTACAATGAACAAACTATTTCAGTCGGTCGTATTACTGCAGTACCTCACTGCACTATTATGCACTATGGGGTTACGGTAGTCGGTGTCACCCATGATTTCAGCCCATTTCTAATAAGCTAATGTGCCAAAATGATCACGTGACACCAATGACGTCACTTCACTAACATATTGAGTTATACTAAATTCTTCCTCAAGTTTGTGTAGTTAAAGCACAGATTTATTGTGGAGCCTGGTACTCGGCAAATGCTAAAGCAACAACAGCTTTGCCATTAGCGTCCCATGTGTATCTCCGAATCGAACATATGAAACTTAATGAAACACTTGAAGCATGGGTGTGATGTCATGTCCGAGATCCGAGACCCATGGATAAACCCAAGTGTGCAATATTTCACCGGAAAACACACTTTCATCCATCAGAAGAAGAACACTGAAAACAAGAGAAAAGTGTCTTGCCCAAGGGCACTTCCAACAACCCCCGTACCACTTTCTAACTAGCGATGTAACGGTATCCAATTCTCACCTTATATTTTTACGATATGCATCTCACGGTACTACTGTATTTTTATTGCAATATTTTATGGAGACTTACAAAACAGAGAATGCGTTTTTCTTTTAAAATGTCTTCAGAAGTCCTTGTTTCAGTCATAATCTTAAGAACTAACATTTAAAACTGCTTCTAACAGTTATTTCTTCATGTAGTCTGCACTGAAACGGCGCAAAGGATCATGGTCTATGTAGTTCCTCTGTTTTTTTTAGCTATATTGCTGCACTATAACTATTAATTTAAGCAAAGAGACTTGGAATTTGATATATTATGATGGCCCACGATATTACTGTGAGACTTTTGATTTCTAACCCACATTTGCAATATGAGGATACAATAACTGGCTTATATCCAAATGAACTACAACTTTCTATTGTGCACTGACTATAACTTTATGTTTAATAGCACTCCCTTGAGTTATACTGTCCCTTGACCTTCTGTAAACAGTTGCTTGCTAAATCATGTGAATCTTTGTCAACTTTTATGTGCACACGGTCCACGCTAGACCCTCAGTGGCCCTCCTGCTTCTCCCCCACTGCCCATTCCAAACTACACAACATGGAGTCAGCGATTTTAAGTAACTCTAACAGCCTGACTCCTGCTCCGCACAGATACCGAAGGACACATAAGGGAACAGTGAACAAGACTATCATTAATAACATCGTGAAAAACTTTGAAGGTTAGAAACAGCAAAAGCAGACAGAGTTTTGGCATTAAATTTTACCTTGAAGTCAAACCCAAACACTCCTGTGGATACGAGGAGCGTCTGTCACTCGTACATGCACTTGTTACCTGAATATTTTCCTAATATAAATATTAAATCTGTCAAAGCACTCAGCCGAAGTGATGGATGTGTGGCAGGCGCTCCAGCAGTAGTGCATGTCAAAACAGTATCCCGGTGATGCATTGTCGTACAAGGTGTGTTTGTGAGCAGCGCCTGTACAGTCAAATCTGTGCAGTTTGTCTTGTGGTGCTGGTTGTCTTGTTGCATTGTATTAAACTAGCCTATTTTAAATGGTTTGCAGTCCAAAGTTATTCCTTATTTGCTTTATATATTCCGAGCAGCCTAATTATTCACCACGATGAGTTTATAAGCGCTTTTCACAACCAGGCCGGAGGTGAGTTTTGCTGTCACTCTAATACAACCAACAATTAGCATGCTAACCATGGTCTTCCTGATATTTTGACTGTTAAACAACTTTATGACAGGATGCACACAGTGGTGTCATTTTGACCTCAATATTATACAATATACCTGCTCTGGGACGCTTTTTACTCACTTTTTCAAATATTTACAGTGTCAGATGCATACACCTATTTTTGACATTTATATTAAGCATTTTTTAGTGTTTCTTTATGTACTTGAATTGGATACAACCTTAATAAATGTCATGTGATGCGACAGAGAATAACCTTATTTTCTGAAACATGGCTGGGATGTTAATCTAAGTTCTGAATAATACGAACATTAGATTAATATTTGAAAAAATTAACACGCTTGGAAAATACTTGTTTGTATATTATGGGGGAAATATCCATTTAAGAAAGCTGAACTTTCGTGTCGGACTAAAAACACTTCAGAAAATATGCCAAAAAAGAAAGAAAATAAATTTGATTAGATTTAGAGTCATTTTATTGAAGTTTAAAAATCAACAGTTAAGGTCGGATGGTTGCACCACATGAACAGTTTAACACTTTAAGTACAAAAAACATGCAGAATAACAAATGATTTCTGAAAAAATGATTTGTTTCCATGGAGGTCAGAGGTTCTACAGGTATGTGGGGAATTATTATCACCTTCTTATTTAATTTAATTTTGGACAGACGTCATGTCAGTGACCCACATACTAATACTGATACATACTACAGTGGTCCTGAGTATGTAGATTAGAACTAGAATTAGAACTCTGCATTTTGTTCCATATCTGGCCAAAAGATTTGGATCTAAATTTTAATCAAATTAATTAATATTTAGAGGTTACTCAAGACACATGAAAGTTGCCCTATGCTATAACACAGCAAACCAAATAAATAAGGTGTATTTGAATAATTTTATTCTGCAAACACAAACTGAAACTTGCAGAAAAATTACTTAGAAAGTCCTTAAAAAGTTACTTGAAAATGCAAAATTAGTAATTTTTCAAAAACTTCAAGCAGCTCGAGCAAGCTCTAAAACAATCATAAAAAGTTACTTGAAAATGCAAAATGAGTAAATTTCCAGGAAACTTCATGCACCTTAACATCTCCTTTTTCTTCCAAATTTCTTCCTAAATCATATTTTGAAAACTAAAAGCTAATGCAGGGTTCTAGTTGAGGTTATCTAAAAGTTTTTTTTTTTTTTACCACCACCCTACTACATGTTACTATATTAATTAAAGGTGTTTGATTTGCATGTAACTTACAGACTTGTAACAGTTCTATTAATTGTAACAGTTCTATTAATTGCATTATATTAACTGTAAGTGCATTGCTCGTTAACTCCAAACCTGGGGGCCTATCTGCACCATCAGCCCCTCCAACCACCACCTAAAGACATAACAATTCACACTAAACTAACATTGAACCACTGATCTTTGGGTTGGCGTTAAAGATGCACTGTGTAACTTTTCGGTTACCTGCTCGTTTATACGACCTTACTTTGTTTAGAATGTTCTACAGTACGAGATTAAACCGCTCTGTCTTACATTTACTCAATTACATGTGGTTTTATAGCTCTAAAATCAAAGAAAAAGAGAAATTCTGACCGAGCAGCGTTGCCTCGCCCTCACAGATCCAACGTGTAACTCTGTAACTCGGTTTGGTCTCCATGAAGATAGAAAGTCTGTTCTGTGAAAAACTCCAGACAGAGCAATAACATCTCCA
>KN521301.1:2972-24127 GCA_000787155.1 Scartelaos histophorus | reverse complement strand
GGGGAGGGGACATGTGAGTGGAGGTTAGAGCCGGTGATACAGGTTTCACAACTCCCATCTACTGAAATAAATATCCAGACGGTAGATTTAAATATTCCCATATAAGAGCGACTTCAGTCATTATAAAGTGAATAACAATAGCAGCTAACAGGGCTACTTCCTGGTTCCTGGACTATAAAACACAGCACCCAGTGGCCTTATTTAAACACTGCTTCTACAGTATACCTGAGGAAAAAAGTATAGATTTTAAAAAGTTTATTACATGGAAAAAAGATCACCCTTACTGTCCACTTTGTTAAACTATGACACCAGAAAGACAATACATGTGCATGTTTTTTTTTCTCTTTCATTTTTTGTCTTTTGTCACTACTTTTGTTAAGACTGTTGAACTTGTACAACATGTTTCTCTTTTGATTATTTTAATTATTACTTCTTGTTATATCTCTACTCCCACCTTAATTTATATTACTTGTGCGTTTTATCAATCATCTGCACTTCATTATATGTACATATTACACTTCAATATATATAAATATTATTATAATGTGTATCATGTGTATATATTTTAACTGGAAAACCTTATAATTGATGCATAGAAGTTGCCGCGCCTGATTAAAAAGACATATATTTATATAGAATAATTACTGTAATAAAGTTGATCAAGACTTTTGTGCATTTTTTCCCCACTTGATCACAAACTAGCCCACCACAAGACGCCTTTTAAAGTTGTTAAGTTCTCCAAAGCCACCACAGCTTCTCTGTCCCTGTCATAGAAGAAAAACAACATGTGAGCATAATCAGCGGTACATAACACTCTTATAGGGTTGATATTTTTAATTAGAATGCTAGACTGAGCGAGCCAGTGGGCAGAAAGGATGAAGATGGAAAGTTATGTTGCTTTTAAAATAAGCTATTACATCTTGACAGCGCCGACCAGCTTCCTGAAGTTAATAAATGAGTGCTATTCACTTCCTGCAGCGATGTTGTGGTTTATTCCCCCATTAGGAGGCAGTGGTCCACCCCGTTCCAATCATTCTTTAATTAGAAGTGTTGTTATTTGGCTTGTCACTGGAGTAATACCTCGTGACAGCATCAACATGGCAGGCTGCAATCTCATATTCATTGACAGGGGGCTTTGGTGCCGTCTGTATACTTTATCTATCCACTAGGAACCGTTGGAGGATTGGGCCTTCCCTGCGTCTGCATGCAGGGCTATGGAGAGTGACGGCTGTTTAAGCGTGGGACAACATGCTAAGTGTTTTTATTGTAGACGGGCTGCTGATGACTCCCACAGATTGCCTGAGAAATCCACCATGAGTCACTAAATGTTTACACAGGAATGAGGAGGCTATAAAGTGGCACAGACTGTCTCAGCAGGCAGCCCTCCTCATACGCACTGACATCCATCACTCTATATTTGGAGCTCGAAAAATATCACTCACAAGATTGGGAGCGTGGTTTCAGGCTGACTAAAATCGCTCTTCTTCTCTGTTGCGTTTTCAGCATAACACATAGATTCCTGCCTTTCAGTAACACAATTAACCAATATACAAACAATGAGCTGCATTTAAAAACTGAAGGGCAAACACAACATTAGAGTAATGGATACATGGGGAATGTGTATTTACTGTGTGGTCTGAGCCAAAGACAAGCCACTTGGGGCAACAGTTGCTCAGTGGTGAGGGCAATCGTCAACCTAGAGGTCGAAGGATTGCTTCCAGAAGTGTTGTTGTGTCCTTACACCACACACTGCGCCCACTGTGCCAAGTGTCATTGTGGTGTGGGCCTGAGTAATTGGTGGAGGTTGGAGGGGTTTTACTTTGGTCAGTTTGCCCCAGGGCAGCGGTGGACACAGGAGGGATGTTACTTCAGTGTGCCATAGGGCAGCTGTGAGCGTAGGAGGGGCTCACCACCACCACGTATGCAGGGAATGAATAATGGCTAATGTGGAGATTTGTCAGGTTTGGACAAAAGCACTTTACATACGTCAGGCATTGTTGGTTTTCCCTCAATTTATAAAAAAGGTTAAATCAAATTAAGATGTGTTCAAAAAGTCCCCTTGTCTTGTAATAAATTTGTCCTGGTTTCACTCAGTTCACTTCAGGAATAAAAATTACAGAATGAATTCAACGAGAAGCATACAAGTTTCAGCAAGCTCATTTTTCTTCATGCAAGCAAAATAATGATTAAAAAAAAGAGAAATGTGTAGATTTACTGGAATTGAAAGGTTGATAAGCCATGTGTGTTGTCAAATAAAAGTGGTAGTACTTCGTCATGCAGTACACTTTTCCTGAGCTATTACAGCCTTGGCTCAGCATGTCTTCTGTAGTTAACTTTACAATAGATGCCCTTAATGAACATGTTTTATTTGTTAACAATTACCTTTTAATGAAGTGTTTCCCTCTCACTTAGACACGACATATAGCACAAGATTAGCTGAGACATTCCCTCTCCCCTCCAGTGTTACAGCCTGCACTATACAATAAGTGCAATATGCTACTGTAGTATCCAGGTGGAATAAGAAGCAGAGCTAGCGAGGATACATGGTGACAACAGTGCACTGGACTAACACCGTGGACACCCCTGGAAACATTGAACTTTAATGAGATTAGTGACTCAGGGAGGGCTGCAGGAAGGAGACAACCCAGCAGGCACTACTACAGTTGGCAGCTTGAAAATACAGATTTATGAACTCCATTAAACCGCATTTCTTTCACTTTATTGGGGCCTGCGGCGTTTGCCCACTCCGGAAAAAATCTCAGAAAATAATCTCTGCCAGATAAATTGGTAACAGCCGGCCTATATACTTACATTACACCTCCTGAATTGTGTGACAAAGGGAGTTAGACAGTTTGACCACTCAGCCGAGCTGAGCCACTGGTGACTCTGTGTTAAGGGGAGGAGGAAAACTAGCTTGTGTGGTTGTTGGAACAGGTGGCCTTCTTAGACTGGCATCGGCGCAATGGCAGTGTGAAGTTGGCGTGCGCTACTAGCCAGACTTTCAATCTGTCCACTTGAAAACTCCCCAGTAATGTTGGAAAGTATCATGGGCCCGGTGGGGGAGATGGCAATTGCATGTTCCTGATGGGAAGGAGGAGGAGTGGAGCCTTCACCTTATGCAGACTTGGATTATGATCAGACTGGTAGTTTACATAGTGCTACTGGATATGTGGGTTGAAGCAAGATTTTTTTTTGGAGGCGACCCGTGTAATCATCTAACAGTGTATTGAGGTTTTAATACCAGCAGTGATGTCTTGCAGTTCCTGGCCTACACAGCTCCTTCTGTCTGTGTGCCAGACTAACTGCACTTTAAAGACCTTATTAAAGCTAGACTATCCGAATGGTGCCCTGGCTGTGCTTGCGACATAATCAGTGTGCTTGTAAGTGCGTGTATATTACTTTTGTCAAATGAATTTTATTTTTTTTAAATAACATTGTATGGTATTGTAGATTAGCCTTGGCACAATTTAAGATTTGCAACAGATCACCATGTTCATCTATGCTTTTCTTTTATTGTCGCTATGAAATAAACAATAACACGCAACTGGTAGTGTTCCCAAATCTATTCTGAATTCTGATTTATGACTATCATTATATCATGTCCATAAAATAAAATGAACAATAAACAAAAAGCTCTGATAGCTTCTAAATTAAAGGGCAAATATCACACAATTTTCCATGTTATAATGCTGTTCCTCATTTGTGTTTTGTTTCATTCACACATGTTTAGCACACAAAGTCTGTAGTTTTTAATAAGAACTCAGCCTAAATATGCAGACATTCATTGATTTCATGTAGTAACACAAGTGCTCCACCATATCAAGAATCATTTTCATGTAGTAACACAAGTGCTCCACCATATCAAGAATCATTTGGATAAGTTCAGGCACTGTTAACTTGAAAACTACCACTTCATGACATCACAACGTGGAACAGAGCATTCTGAGCTATGGAGATTTAGATCAACTAATAATAGAGGGCTACTCAAACATGAGAATGAAACTAAACACAACTCCTGATATGTTTTTGAAGAGTTAACATTCCAACATGAAAAGCTCGCATGAATCAATTTTGCATAATATGAGTCCTGTAAAGGCCAAAAGTTTTTGAGAGAATAAAGGTTCAGGTTGTACCAGCAGAAACTAAGTTGTACTGCAAGTTAACATTTTATAGTAACCACCTGGGATAGTAAAACCTGGATAGTGGCCCTAGTGACAAGTGATATCTTTACAATTCTCCATCTGTCTCTAGGCCAGGACTTATGCTTTTTAAACCCCATTAATTTGTGCGACTGTGTGAGCCAATGTTAACCCACATGGCAAACGACTCCTGCAGACGAACTGTCCCTGCCCTGGTGGCAATCTGCTGCTTGTGTGGCTGCCATAGTCCAGATGTAGACGGCCGTGCCCTTTGACCCCTCACCTGAGCTCTCACGCTGCTGGTATGTGTGACTAATGTCTTCTAGAGTCACTGGTAACACTAGAAGCCACATGTTTTATCCATCCTCTCCAGCTGGTACTACAAAAACATTTCCTGCACAGTTAACCCAAAATACTGTGTCACCCACCATGCAGTACATATTTATTCAAAATGCCCACAAGCAAGAGGTAGGAAGTAATCGATTTGCAATGCAGCCCTGCTGATCAGTTACGATTCTCGCTGGTGAAATAGTTGCCAGATCTTCTCTATGGAGGAGCTGCCCCCTGTTGGGAGTAGCATAGAAAGCTACAGAGTTTCGCCCCAGGACTGAATAAGTAATAGTCACACACTATGAGATTATTCAGTGTGCCCCAGAATCCCATGGGAGCTCTGACTGTCTGCATGTCTGGACTGTGCACCCGCTAACAACCTGTCAGCAAGACGCACAGCCACTGATGACTTCATGAGAGCGCATCAATACAGCCCATCTCTGATGTAGTGTTATAGTACGGGTCACCGCAGCTCTGGAAATATTCAAATAATGTGGAAATGAGTTTCACAAGATTCAACACATATTTCCCACACAATAGAAACACGGTATCAGATTCAAGTGTGTTTTTATTTCCTATACATGTGTAAATTGGCCATACCACTCCCAGAAGGTAAACACTGTGGGAGAGCATAGATCAGCAGCCTCACTTTTGTCAGTCTGCTCCAGGGCAGCTGTGGCTAATATATTACCACTACTGAGAACGGACTCAATGAATAATGTGATGTCAATTGTTTGGGTATTTTGAAAGGAATTATATAAATCAAAGGCATTATTACTATTCATAAAATATTGATAGTTGAAAAGTTAACAACATATTTTAAGATGCATTTGAAATTTTAAGATGTATTTGAAATTTGATGTAAGAAATATGAATGAAGTCATGTTCTCCATGGCTGTCATGGCCTCACAAGGAGCTCCGGTCTCCCAGAGCCAAGGTCAGGTGTGTCAGCTCCGATGTTCCGCACTACCTGACTGACAGCGCACACGCTCCTGCATGAGCCACTGTGACTACTCTTATTGAAAATCAATGGCAATCTTTCAGGGTCAGAGACAAGACAGATTTGAACAACAGCCTCACTCAATAGAGCAGGGTCAGGTTTTATGCCAGTGTTTACACAGGTAAATACTGCCATATCTTATACACAGGTACTAAAAGTTCAAATACATTTTCTTTCAAACAAACCAGAACAAATCATGGACACTTGTGTCTGTGAAGTCTCTTAATGGAACAGTCCCAGGTCGTTGCATTTCTGGATGTCTGGGACTTTTAAATCCAACACTTGTGTTTAGAACCCTCCATCCCATTTTTTTTTTATCCAAGGACCTTTGATACTATCCTGGAGAAGTTGAACTGCAGATGGTGCTGGTCTTCTATCCCAGAGAGGTGGGAGAATAGTGCTAAAACCTGACTCTAACATCAGCAGTTATTTTCAGATATTTCAAACATAAGTGGATTGGGCAATAACATGGTTTATGTTTACAATTTAGCACAAGCAACACTAACTACGGCATCTCATTTCACACCTTTGCTGTGGTTTGACAAGCT
Source organism: Scartelaos histophorus (assembly GCA_000787155.1). Classification (NCBI taxonomy): domain Eukaryota; kingdom Metazoa; phylum Chordata; class Actinopteri; order Gobiiformes; family Gobiidae; genus Scartelaos; species Scartelaos histophorus. Next base: position 18,110 of record KN521301.1, on the reverse strand, counting down.
GCTGCTGTGTTATTCTGCATTCAGTCTGGCTGCACTGATAAAATGTGAAAATAATTATGTTGCCGATGTTAAAGATCTGGAATTTTTCACAAATTATGAATCCAAAAATAATCAGTACACAGATAATTACCCAAAACACCCATGGCATTGGGCACTGCAGCCAGAATACTTTTAACATTTGCCCTCAGTAATTCAGATCCCATATGACATTTGAATCCATTTACATTATTGAACAATATGTAGAGATAGACAAACAAATGCCGACCTATTGATCAAGTCCAAGGCAACAGTCTGCAATCCAATTTGCGGCACATGCAGCTGGTCATTGGGGTTAACCGCTGGTTTTTGGCAGTGATTACATCTGGACAAATGCAGTAATCACCAGTTAACCCAAAGAAAATGTAGGGCAGATATGATTAGCATTGATTTAAAATGAGTTACATGTTGTATGTGGCACAAATATAAATTGTAGTGTTGCAAGACATGTGAAAACAATGCAACCCTCACCTAAACTACCATGTTTAATATTGCAAAAACAATGTTAGTAAGTCAGGAAGTATATTCTAAGTTTAGTTACAAATAAAACAAAAATATATGAATTAGTGGTGGGCCGTTATCGGCGTTAACGTGCTGCAGTAATGCGGGACCCTTATCGGGCGACATAAAAAATATCGCCGTTAATTTATTCTCAAAGTTGGGCAGCGAGCTGGGTCTATGTTAAGTGAACTATGATGACTTTCACCTTTAGCGTGGATGTACCTCGCCAAATTGCACTGTAGGGGGCAATGAGTTTTCGAACCTGTAGCTCCTGTGAAATACCACAACGAACGCCACACGCCAACATGGTGCAGCTACAAAGTCGCTGGGTTTGCTTCAGGGAAAATTCATTTTTAAAAAGCTTCCCAATGGAGACATTGACAAGTCTAAGGTTGTTTGCACTTTGCACAATGCGGAATTAGTTTACTATAGGAGACTCTACCAGTCTCAAGTACCACCTAAACACAAAGCATCACTTAACGAACGCTGATGCTGTTTCATAACATAGAGCCTGGCTCCAGTAACTGTAACTGTGAAGCATCGTGAGCTTCATCTGAGCGGCGCTGAACGCTATGGGTGACGTCACACTCGCTTAGTCCACTTTTTTATAGTCTATGCTGCCGAGCCATCAGTGTTAATCTAGATTAATCTGTACAGATACATACAGATACTGCATGAATCAATAGTGCAGTATTGGTGTATATTGTGATGTTCTAATTCATAGTAGAAATCTTAACTAAAAAGTACTTAGATATCTTCTGTCCAGAAGAGATTTCATGGCTTCTTTTGATCCTTTTTTTTCCCAGCTAAGACATGTTCCTCCCTCGGTGCACTTCAGCAGTCAGTCACCTTGATTAACTGCATTTAAAGACCCTTTCAAGTGCAGGGGTCAGCTCAACCATTTAAGAAATCAAAATTGCTTTTTGGAGAGCTCTCAGTCCACTGGGATCTAGCTATTCACTTCATGTTTTTCCGCTCCTTTCCACTTGGTCTTGCATGTGTTTGTGTTTTGAGAGGAATGCATGTAGACATGGCCTTGCAGCAGGTGGAGTCCTATACCATTGTCTTTAGTCATGGCTAACACACACACACACACACACACAGCCCTATAGAGCAGATTAAATGGAAGTGAATTTTGTAGTTCTAGTGCTGTGCCTCCGATCAATGTCTTTGAGAAAGCTTTGAGAGCAGTAATTGAATCATCTGGCCACAGTTATCAGCCACTGTTAGACTATCGTAGTACGGCTAATTGAATTTGAAGGTGTGTGGTTTTAGCTGCACATAAGGCTCTGGCAAAGGCTAACTCTTTTCTTTTGTTATAAAATAATCCCCCAGCTCTCCTCACTTGTACCCACAAACTCTTTGTGCTAACTAAGATCTTTTAATCATTTGGTTCGACAACACATTCTCCCAACTATAGTCTACAAATTAATCAAGTTACTGATAATACATTTTCCTGCCCTGAATCAAGATTCGTTTTCTATTATAACAAAGTAATTGGGAGTGCTCACTGTTAAGGGGTGGAGAGGTGAGGGCTCCCGCCTCTCACAAAAGAGATTGAGGGTGTGATCCTTCGGCCACAATCACTTTCTTCAGTTGCAAGTTCTAACTTTGGTTCCCTTTAATGATTAAGCCTTGAAAAAAATAAATTACATTAGACAAATTGATAAATACACTTGTGTGGACAAAGGCAGTCCTTGGGTTTACTGTATGTCTTTGTGTCAGTGACACAGCTGTGTGGCCACAGCAGCTTGTCATACCTCAGTGCCCGATCTCGTCAGAGCTCAGACGCAGGGAAGGTTGGATCTGGTTAGCTTTGGGATGGGAGATGGAGACTGTTGGGAATACCATGGTGCCACAGTGGGCCAGCAGTAGCTCTAGTGAAAACTGTTGTTGTGTTCTTAGTAGTGTTGGGCCGTTATCGGCGTTAACGTGCTGCCATAATGTGGGACTCTTATCGGGCGATATAAAAAATATCGCCGTTAATCTATTCTCAAAGTTGGGCAGGGAGATGGGTCTATATTAAGTGAACTATGATGACTTACACCTTTAGCGCGGATGTATACCTCACCGAATTGCACTTATGCAATGTGGAATTAGTTTACTGTAGGCTCAAGTACCACCTAAACACAAAGCAACACTGATGCCGAGTCAAGCACTGAAACAAACTACTTTGTTTGAGTGAAACTGAGCCTGTCAGCGCAGCTCTATCAGACAAGCTAACTAATCTTCTTGCTCAGTGGAGCCACTAGCACCGACCATAGACCGTATATAAGAATGGACAGAGATAACGCGCTAGCCGCAAAACGAGCGAGCTGGTTTTTTCAGCGTTTATAATTTATGCCAATTAGCCATGTGGTTTTAAGTTTCTTTTCTGTAAAAAGTAAACAAATGTGCGCAAAGCTGCATTAAACACCCAACCATCCATCTAGATTAATCTAGATTAAAAATAATCTATGACCACAATTAGTTCTTAGGCACAGCACCTCTCAACCATTGCTTAACACCATTGCTTGGTGTGTGTGTTTTGCTGTAATTATTATTCCTGGGTGCGACCACAAAAACATTGCAATTGTTTATAAATATGCATATTTAATGTGATCTAATCTCAATAGTGACATTTTGTTCAGCTGACCGAACATTAAGACTGAAAACTACACTAAATGCTTAATACTAAATAATATTGTTTTCTATTTAACAGCTTAAGGGTGTTTGTTAGTTCATTTTTATCACCCAGCGATGTTGCCAAATGTGGTTTAATGATTTCTCTTTAAGGTGTGCATTATGAAGTGTAACGGATACTTACACACAAACTGAACAGTGCGCTTCAATATTTGATGATCTCCACCTAAATAGATAAGAGCAGCACTGGCAGCTGTTGCAGGGCGTGCCATGTCCCTGCTCCTGCCTCTGTGTGTGAGGAGGTGACAGCATGAGCCCCTTGTGCACAGTGCCTGAGGCTGCACAACAGGGAAATCGCATTGTGATCGGCCCTCCTCTGCGTCTTGTGTTATACAGCGGACTATTGTGTCTGGCATTTGCATCAGGCCCATGAAATCCAACCCTCTGGCTTTATATGCAGCTGATGAGACAACAGTGAGACCTGGAGCTTATCGGTTGCTACGCTACTGCAAGATCGCCTTTATTATGCCAGTCTTCAAAACAGCTCCGTGCCATTTCTTATTGAAAAAGCGTATACTATAGCTCTACCTGTATGGGGTGCAAATTTGATATATGACTTCAAAGTGCAGATAGCAGCGCATACCGATCAGAGGGAGTTATACGACCACTGACAGGTGAAAATGAACCTTATAGATTCATCATGGCACATGTTCTGAGTAGGTGCTGTTTATTAAGCAGTGAGTTTAGACTTCAAAGTTGGTGTTTGTGAAGAAAAATGTATAAGGATTTGAGTGAGTGTAGCAACTATAGTGGCTACCACTGGGTCAAAACATCATTGTCAAACAAACATCACACTGAAATCAATACTTAATCCAAAAGATACAATACCTCTGATACCTACAATTAATGCTGTTTTCTAAAATGGGACCTTTAAGAAGTAACAAAACCAGAATCATTCTTAATAAACTATTTATTGCTTGTGCTTTATTAAGGTGTAGTCTTTGATACCAACATAAACAATATTCTAATATTCTTCAACAAAAATCCCCCAAAAGTACATTCCTTATTTTCCATTTTGATTTTATAGCACCTCTGTCAATGATGAAACCTCTTTTCTGGTGCATGTCCTGTACTGCAGTTTGTTAATATCAAGATAATGACTAGTTGATAAAACTTAATTAAATCAATGCTCATTTAGTTATGATTAATACAATTAGTCATTCTGATCTTTTACCTACATATTATTCACAGGTTTAATCGTTTTACTTGACCTGTGCCTCTCATTATTTCTGTAACTATATGGATACGATGAACCAACCTGATAAATACATATGTGTGACTTAGAAGCAGACTCTGGTGTGTTTTATTGTGTGCTTGCTCTGGATTGCTCCTGTGTGTATCCATCATTATGTTCAGTGAAAGAGGGGAGCAGACAGGGCCCAGCGCAAGAGTCCCAGGGGTGCACGACCTTGTCCCGACATCACCAACAGGGACCACCACATAATACCTCCGCCATCACGACGGCATCAGATAGACTTCTCTTTTCAAAGCCCTGGTGTAGACAATTGTTTTGTCCCATCACAACAGCGGGAGACATTGATTGGTCCCTGGCCTGTCTTAAAAAGGACATCTTAAACTTGAAACGAAAAAAAAGCAAGAGCAGGTCGCGGAGGGGCTTGGAATGCAGTCTCATATTAAAAGATTTATTTATTTTTGGTGGCTATTTGAAAAACCCATTTGGATTTCGACAAATTTAGTATTGCAAGATAGGGTCAAGGCTCCCCAGCTCAATGTGTGGAACAAGGTAGTCATAATCTGAAGAAAATTTGTTTTTGTAAAAAGAAACACTATTATTAATAGGTGAAAGTACAGCACATAGTTCTTTTATTATTGAAATAAAAAAACAAAATATTCAAACTAAAACAATAGACCAGACTTCTTTGTCTGATTTTTGATCATTTTGTTTTGAAACTGCATGATATTTTTCTGGTTGTATTTAACAGTGATAAGTTTGAAATATTGCTATAACTTTGAATGTCAAAAATATTCCAGTCTTGGCAGAGGCAGTTTTGTTGTAAGGAAATAAGTACTTTTTGCATTCTTTGGTTCAGCTCTGGCAAGAACTTCAAAATACAATGGCATGGCCACTTAAGAGAGCATATGGGATTACTGTCAAGTCTATTCAGGCCCTTTGAGCTTTTGATTGAGTACACTGTAGAAATGCACCGCACTGACCATAACACGGTGGCATTCAGGTGAAGCCAGGGAGCAAACAACAATGGACATGTTCTGAGAATGTTTATGAATGTGGTCAGCGGAGCTCTCCAACCAGTTCTATTTTTATGGAAAACATATTGTACATTTATACACAATGAATACGCACTTTGCTACTAGTTTAGAATAAATGTCCCTTTTCAATTAAATCTGAAAGCTTTGCAGAGTTTAGGAATATAATGTTTTTCAAATTGAGTGTGAGTATGAAGGAGCATTGAGAGATATGAGGAGAGAATAATAGAGGAACTTGGCATCTGTCTCTTACTTGTGTGAATAAGTTATTCTAATTTTGGTCCATGTTTTGATTGTTGATATTTTATTGCACTGAAAAAACATATAAATACATGTGTCCTCACTGTAAGTGGGCTTGCATCTCCACAAAACTGACTCCTACTTGGGCTGCATGGAGGGGGCTTGTCTTCATGGAAATCATGTCCTTTTGGTTATAATATTAAACGTGCTATGACATAAAGTGTACAATCTCCATGGAGAATTAGAGCTTTAAAAGACCAAGTCAGACCAAGGTTATGAAGCTTAAAAAAAAACATTTCTTCATTTATCTTGCGTGCCTCTTGTAGGTCAGGTCCTTACTTGCTCTCTCCTTCATGTGAGCAGAAGTAATCTCCTTTATTCTAACCCTGTGTCTTGTGTGTCCTTACAGAGAAGCCTATGGCGCAGGGTCCCCCAGGTGGAGTCATTGGGGTCCTGGGAGGGGTGGTGGCCATCGGTCTCATCATTGGAGTGGGGGTGACTGTTTTCATGGTCCATCGACGGCAGCAGAAGACTCGCACTGAGACAGATAATGACCTGTGAGTAGCCACCTCAGTCACTCAGCTGTAAACTTAACTGTGCTCTCCTGTCAGCCGAGCCCCTCCGACAGAGCAAAGGAAAAGGACAAAGCACTCTGCAGTCACATGCTGGAGGGTTTGAACACATCAGGAGGGGAGCTTTCTCATCATTTTTCTTCATTTTGATGCTTCACGTTGTTGAAATAAGTTCATAAAATGCTACACTGAAGCACACAAATAGTGATTAAAAAAATTGCACAGTCAGAATGAGATCCTATTCAAAATTGTATATGTTGGGGTCCCTTTTTTTATCAGTTAGCCTACTAAGTCTATGCTATAGCAGTAACACAGTACTCATGTGTATTTACTTGTATTTTTGGTGACTAAGAAAAATGATTGGAAATAGTTTTCTTTAAAATAGCTCAGATAAATGGGGCATCACACTGTAGATTCCACAATCGTACTGTCACCATTCTCCAGAAATCCAGGCAATTTAGTTGCGTCTGATGCAGAGGCCATGACAGAGTGAGCTCTGCCAACTGCTGCCTATATGCACAGACCAGACGCTACGCAGACACTGCTGAGATGACAGGCTACAGATTATTTTATGTACCTCCTTTTATTAGAATCGGATAAAAATGTATGCCATCTGTTTGTGGAATTAGACATGTAACTTTCTGGAGAGGAAAGGCAGAAAGGCAATTCAGGTTGGTGCAGATAATTGCCTTTGTGGGAGACACCTGGCTCTGACAGAGGACCTGCTGGTCGCCAGGGTTTTATGAGGCATTTGGCTTGAGCGAGAGCAGCTCATCCCCATGGGAATGGAGCTCCAGCCTGGCAGCCCTGTCCTCTGGAGGACCACCAAACATCTGAGTGGTCTGAGGGAGCCTGGCTTTGACCAGCATGTGCTGTAATCAACTGATGAGATTACAATGCTTCATTTAGACATAGCCTTCAATTTTAGATTGATTTGAAATTTGGAATAGTGATGGAACATTTCTGCCAATCTTATCCCTTTCCCATGCATACAAAGTGAGTGTAGTCCTGAACACACTGTTTAGGGAACACACAGTACATATATTCATGTACCACATGTGCATGAATGTTGGATGAAGACATGTTGCTTAGAAACAATGACATTTCTCCAGTGGGGCGGAGCTACGGCCCTGACCACTACTCATTATGCTCCACATCCAGATGTAATGGTGGTGCTCAGATGGGAGCCCTCAGCACACTGCTCCAGCTCTCAGGAATGCTTTTCAAGACAAATGAGTGGCGCACAGTGGTGGCTCCCTCCCCTCTCTGTCTGTCTATTCCCCCTGCGCTCTAATCTGTCTCTCTCTCTCTTACTCTGCTGCTGTCTCTCCCTCAGCACTGCTGTGGCTGCTGTGGCTGATAGTTGTGTGACACAGGCTCCAGAGAAGCCCGAGTCCCCCACCAGGAAAGTAGAGCGCCCTGACCCCTGTGTGACCCCCGCTGACCCCTGTGCTCCTGGATCCATACTGTTACCTGCATGTAACGGCGGCGTGCAAGTCACCTATGTCAGCACGCCGCTGTGAGCACACAGAGCCGGAGATATTCAGACCTGTCAGTCAAAAGGACAATCGCATCATAAAAATACAACTATTAATCTAAGATGTCATTATAATATGCAGTACTGTGCAAAATACTTTGACTTGACTTAAGCTTCATATCACTTCAGTCACAGAAGCATTTGCAGTCCACTGGTCTTACAATTAAGTGCCGAGACCTGGACTAATCTTAAAACAGTTGTGTATATTGTATATCACTAAATATGATTTTTGACAAAACATATTTGTACAGTGCTGCCACCTCCACTTCTTTCTATTTCACTGTGCCAAATATCTGAAATTACTGTTTATCAAGTCTTTATGACATAAATACATATCTGATCCAAATGTGTGTATTGTTAGTGGATCAACGTATCAATTTGAAAATCAGTGGGAATGCGTGAGCTCATAACAGCTTTGTTTTCCCATGTAGCTCTAATGATAATGTCTGTTGTAGGTCTACATAGTGCAGCCTCTCTCCTCTGGTTTGTTCTCCCTCCCTCTGTGTGCACAATTACTGTCACATATGCATGAAAAGAGCTGTCGTCTTAATGTGCTTTTGGCATGTTGTAAAATTGTTCAAATAATTTTCTGTCCATTTGTCATGTTTAGTGTCTTAAGATTTATTTTTTTTATAAAGTGTGATTTTGTGAGTGCTTTTATTGTGATAGTGTTGAAAGCAATATTGGTTGGGTTTTGTCTTCGTGAAAGCAGAAGGGAGACAGTTTAATTCTGCATGCTGATGAGGCGTTAATCAGGCTTGGGCATTTGATAACATGGCTGAGTGCACCGCCAGTCACGCCCGTGTTTGCCCTCACTCTGCAACACATGATGTGACTCAAAATTGGTCAATCCTCATAAATCACATGCTCTTTAGAGGCAGCACTGGCACAAGTACTACTCATTATCAAAATAGATGGTCGGTGTCAAAAGCAATGTTTTCAGAATAATGTGTTCATCGCTCCATCTTGTGTCCAACTCTGATGTATGACCTCCAAAATAGCGTAAAGCTGCCAATCTCTGTGCTGGTTTCTCTGAAAAATAAATTCACTGTGTCAAGTTCGCGACATGCAGCTGCTGTTGACACCGGTGGAAAAATGGAGAGATGTAATTCACTCCGATGTCAGACTTCTTGGATTGATTTGCCACAATATACAACAGAATCACTGCATGTTACAATGTAAAGACTGCAGAAACTATTGTTGTCGGAAAAGGCATTTCAGCGCATGTCATTTCCACACAAATGGAGTCTGGAGTAGAGACCGGTGACTGTATACAAATGAGACAGATCACATTGCACTACTCTTACTACTTAGCTTCAAAGTGGAGAAAACGATGCATTTATAAGACGTCTATGTTGCAGATAGAGAGAAAAAAATACAGTCATTACATTCACAACCGTGTAAACCTTGTGTCTGTCTGTCTGTATACAGTTGGCAATGTGCAACTGCATAAAAATGATTTTGAATATATGATATGAACATAACATTCTGTTGCAGTCTGTTTCATTTGGTGGTATTCAGAATACAGTTACTTTCCTAAGTACAAAGGAAACCCTTATGGCATTTAATCACACAGTTTAATGTCCAAACTGCAGGAGAAAAAAGACAACATTGCTCTTTTGAAGAGTGCATGTGCTATTTTCCTTCTTTAATCACTGATAAATAAATGGTTAGCAAACTATGTAACAGCCATCTTTCATCCTAAGTAATATTAGATTGGAAATGCTTTACTATCCCGAAGGAAATTCATTACATTACACTCTATTATATTTCAACTAAATGTGTTCAGCATAGTACTCTGTAACAAAATAGGTGGCTAATTACATTTTAAAACATACTCAGCATTTAGTAACTAAATTCAAAGTATTCTTCCTAACACTGCAAACATGATAAGTTAAAAAACATAATTTAAAGAATAATGGAAGCTGCTCAAGGCCATACATTAGAAAACTGAAATATTGTGTAGAGATGTGTATGGGATTCTGTTTGGGACTTTTGTTTTATTGTTGCTTTTTTCTTCAAGCTGTAACCAAAATAGCTGTTTCTCTGCTCCATTCATGGACTTTTACTGCAGTGTCAGTTTAAATGAGAAGTGTTATTTGATCATAGTTGCTTTAACATGTAAATGATGCTGCTTAGTTTCTCTGTACTGAATTCCCTTCATGTGGTACAGTCTATCACAGTCTCATTGTACAACCATTGCCCTAATAAGCAGATGTGTTTTCAAAAATCAACACAAATGTAGCAAAACCTTACTGTGTCCATAACAGATTTTTCTATATAAAAGACATGAATAACAAATATTAGCTGAAGTTCTGTTTCATTTTTTATATTATTTGTATGAGAACAGTAACTAGGGCACGACTCTTGCCAGATCATTGCTAAACACAATAGTAATTGTCGCTTTAAGACTGAACCTACTTACCTCAAATGGTAATTAAAAATATAATTTGCATTTAAATTGGCAAATAAGATTGAGATCGACAAAAAAATCAATGGAAGCGCTAAGGATCATCTTGAGCCGCTCTTGTCATCTGCCTCTGAATGGGGACGTCTGTGGAAATGCCTACATCACTATGTTTAAAAGACAATCATTTACATCATTTCATCTACGAAATGCTACTTTTTGAGCTCATTTTTGCCTCAAATCTCTGGACATAGATTACACGTCTCACTTTGAGGATTAGCTGTGTTTTTCTCGCGCTATCCCCTGTTAAATCTTCCCTTAAGCCGCCTTCAACCTTTTGTATCCAGCTGAGTGAGAAGGGCGGGCTGGAGGGAGCAGGGTTCTTTAGGTGGAAGTAGAAAGAGAGAGAGAAAAACATGGAGGAGATGTGGATGCTGTGCAGCTGATGTGCGTGTGCTCTGTGCTCCCCAGCGGCTCGTGCAGCCTGTCAGCTCCCATTAGAGTCTGTGTGTGACTGTGGACAACGCCCACACAAGGCTCTGCACACCAGCCTACTGCACACAAGGATGTGCACACAGCCCTCCTACTATACACTGCCCTGCACCAACACACTGTGGCAAGGCACACGGGGGTCAGGCTCCAAATGACCACAGCAACGATAGTGGGGAATACAGCAAAATACAATAGGGAAATAATAACAAAAATATGTGTGTTAAAAGTCAGTCTTTAAAACAATGTAACAAACTATGCTTATCATATTAGATACAAATATTTTGTAGATAATAATGCCAGTTATATGGTACAGTACATTATTGTACCTGTATAGGGAATTCGGTTGACCCATCCTTTAATGCCACTGGGCAACTAGGTCATAAAGACCTAGGAAACATAGGCCGTATATATGAATGGACATGGCTAACGCGTTAGCCGCCACGTGTCACATAGGAAGTGCACCAGGAGGCTCTTCCGGCTCCTTCTGACCCTGGCTTCCATTGACTTACATTAGGATCTTGTCGCCTCTCTCTCTGTAATTGCTGCTGTGAACCTGGTCTTAAAATGCTCTTATTAACCCGCTCTATATGATCCTGAATTTTCTTTTTCCCTATTTTGATCATCAAAACAATCCTATTTATAACATAGAGCCTGGCTCCAGATTGGCTCCTGTAGCCGTGACCATCAGGAGCCTTATGTGAGCAGCACTGAACGCTGTGCGTGACGTCACACTCGCTTAGTCCTTTTTTATACAGTCTATGCTGTGGACCTATCTCTAGAATGTACAGATACAAAAACACAGGATTCTTTTGCATGCGGGTGCATAAAGGGAAACACACACAGAAATGAGAACAACAACCCCCAAAAAGAAAGACTACAATTCTATGACTTTCACTCCGATATAATCTGGCTGCTGGACCACAGTGCTAGGTAGAGTAGTCATCCTCTGATCCATAGGTTGGTGGTTTGAATCCTGCTATAAAAACTGCTGGTAGAGCGGTCAAGGCTGACCCACATGCTGGTGTTGCGAGTCCAGCTCTCATAGATGAATACAAGACACTTAACCTCCTCCTCGACCCCGGTGTTTGCCTATAATGGTGTATGCACATGTGTGAATGGGTGAGTGGTTCCTTGATGTAAAGTCCTTTTAATAGCTAGAAAAAAGAGCCCTATATAAGTGTGACCATTTAACATTAAATTAAAAATAGATTAAGGCCTTAATTGGTTAACAACCACCATAAAACTGAGACTTAATAAAGTAAAGTAAAGTAAATTATAAAGTATAAAGTAGTAGTATAAAGCTGATGGCCAGAGTTCTTATTGCGTGTTATTACTGCGTATCAGAGGAGCAAACTGGAACAGTCCTCAACTCTACACACAATCTTTGTATCAGTGAAGCAGCATCTGGTGATTATATCTTCAGTCATAAGGTTGTACCTCCACATCTGGCACGTTTAACAACATAGTTTTAAATTATTATTGTTATCATAAAAGTATACTACTGTTTGACATTTGTTTCTCATTTGTGTTAAGCTACTTCAATGAATGAGACAGGGCCATAAGCACAAGGAAGTATGCGGTGAGTGAGATATGAGGCTTCTCTCATGTTAGGTCCCATTTGATAAACTTTCTGAACATATGGGAAAGACAGACATTTATCAGAACGTGCTCTTTTCTTCATGCGCTGTGCAAAGCAATCATCACTTCTCCTCTGGGATCAGATAAGAAACATACACACCCTGCCTGCCCACTGCATGCATGAACACGCTTAACACATGTACGCCAGCTCTATGATCTAAGTAAGAAAGCCTATCAGCTCAAATATGTCCTTTCTAATTCTCCTACTATTACTCTATTATATTTGTAACTTAGTAAGTTAAAAAGGTAAACTACATGTACTATGCAAAACCATTGCGCACATTGAGTTCTATGAGCATATAAGTGGACTGTGCATTTGGCAACGTGCCGACCATTTCAGATAAAATTAACCCTTGTGCGGTGTTGGGGTCCTTTACAGACCCAACAGCATGTTCATCTTACGATTAAGTCACCTCAACATGAATGAAATTCAATGATTTGCCCATGAATCTGCCCAGTATCTAAACATAAAATACATTTCAAATGGTTTCATAACTCTATATATGAATTACACATTTTTATACTCCTGTCCTCGACCACAAACCAAGCACAACAGAGTGGATTTTGCAGGTTTTTTTTTTTTTTTTTTTTTTAAACTGTAACGTCCCACAGACACATCCACAGCCCAGAGGACATCTCACTGAACACAACCATACCCCACACCCTCCCCCCTCCATCAATGTCCTGACCCCAATACACAAACAACATGAACCTTATGGATCAAATATTTAGACTTTCTGAGCAAAAAAAAGAGAAAAGCTCCCCTGAAGCCCACCACCACCAGCAGCAGCACACAGTCCAGAGCTGCTCCTGTGTGTACCACTCTGAGGGGCAGTTTGGAGCTCTCTGCTCAGCCAAAAGAATTAGGCCTAAAACAAACTTCCCCGCAGGAGACCATGAGGATAATTTCAGTCTGAAACACATTTCCTGACAGAGACTCAGCATCTGTCTGCTCCTCGACCCGCCTCATGAGCCCCCCACAGGTGAACAGGGGGTCTGTCAGTCATATATGTGCAATGTCATGATTAATACTGTTTACAAACATGACATAACCACACCCTCCTCCCCAAATGGACACTGTGAGATGATTTATACCCCCCTCTTTCTTTATTCTCTCATCCCCACTCAGTACACGATCATCACCCGTCAGTCACCCCTCCCCCCACCACTATACCCCGAAACCCAAACAAACAACACATATATGAAAACTTTGCCTGTTCATCCACATGTATGTAGCTCCTGCTATATGGACCTACATAAATATGATAAGTGACATTTCATCAAATTTGGGCTCCCATCTAAAAATAAATAAATACATAAAAATATAGCTTTAAAAACTTAATTTGCTTAATTTAGTGTCATATCAAAGCATGAATTTGAGTTTTTAAAATAAAGGGAACTTTTTAAATATGATTTTAAAATATATATACTAAAACTATACATCAGTGTGTTCATCTTGAATGTCTATTCAAGAAGAAAAAGAAAATTCACAGATATCTTACACTATATGTGCATTAAACTAGTGACTAAACTAAACTAAAACTAAAACTAAAGTGAGTGGTCCTTTAGGGACCCAAGGACCTTAAGTGTGATTTTTTTCCTGGCCCCTATACAAAACCATCAGATCATTTAAAAGTCAACTCTTATTAAAAGTTATCATGTCCTGTGTGCATGCACAGTAACGAATTACAGGTTACACATTATTTCTAAAAATAGGATTTAACGCTTAAAAAAACACACACACACACACACACACACACACACACACATTTGCAATCTTTTTTTCAGAGTCACTTGTAATATATAAAAATATATCATTTTGTAGGTCTTGAGCAGCTGAATAAGATGCAAAAAGAATATTTCAACTATGTTTAACCAAACGGTCTAAAGTCATGGGTCCTTTAGGGGCACTGAGGACCTCGAATGGAATGTTTTTATTTGTTTAGGCCCATGCAAAAACTTAAAATGCATTCCACTGAACATTTACTAAAAGCTATCCTGACTAGTGTGTGCCTGCACAGCAACAGATTACAGGTTATACATTACAACAAAAATAATATATAGGATTTAATGCTTAAAAGAACACAAAATGCATTCCAAACTGAACTTTAACTTAAAGTTAGTGTACCCTGAGTGTGTTTGCACAGAAACACATTTTGGTTCCTAAATAACTACTAAAAAACTTATACAGTTTTTAGCTGTTTTTAGATAGTACATTTTGTACTTTTTTCTTCAAGGTTTATAAAAACTATTATAAAACAAATATAAAAATCATATATTCACTTATTGGTATTAAATGGCTTTATGAGAGGAAAAAAGACATTTTTATTTTTCTTCATGGGTCCTTTTGGGACCCCAAGCACTAAATTGTTAACCACGAAACAAACACTGCATAAGGGTTAATACAGACATTTAGAAAAAAATCAACCAATGTTTATTTTGATGTCCAATGTGAAATGTAATAGTGATTATCTAAAACACGGCTTTGACTCCTGTTGCCAATAATACAGCTCCCACATCAGGATAAAAGCCGATTACATTGTTATGCTCAGGTAGTACGAATGATGCTACTTTGAGTGCTGCATCTTTTTTGTGTGTAGGAGGAGACCCTGGTACATAGACATTCACAGGCTCCTTCCCCAGCTGTGCCACTGCAGCCCTGTGCAGAGACAAGGTGATGTGGAGTGGAAATAATGAGCGTGAAAGAAGAGTTAAGAGATGCACTCATGCACAAATTTTCTGCATATTAAATTGCGAGCTTGGCCTTGCAGAAAGGTCATGTTATTCAATAAGGAATGTGAATGAGG
>KN521297.1:561-13852 GCA_000787155.1 Scartelaos histophorus | reverse complement strand
AAAACATCATGTAAACGTGTTTAGTGATAATGGATTCTTACGTGATTTCTCAGGACAGTCTCACTTAAATGTGCGACACCACAGAACACTCTCCTCCCCAATAAAAAGACACGATTGTGCATCAAAACTTTATCAGATGCATCAACAATCAGACGCTCAGTTTAGAAAAAAAGAACAGGAGGTGGAAAAAACTAGCACAAGATAAAGTTGAGCAGCTGTATCAGTGCGTGCAGCTCGAAGGCTTTGTCATGAAATAAGAGAATAACCCGAGGGAAAAGTACAACTGAACTGTTTACGTTTGTTAGCTGCTTGTTCTATTCGCCGTGTCAGGATAGTGATGCAGTCGTCCCTCGCTATAACGTGGTTCATCTTTTGCAGCATTGCTATTTCGCAGATTTTTCTTCGTGCAACTTTCCTTTTTTTTCATTACAGCATATGATCGTGCACTGTGTTCTGCATCCTGAGTCATAGGGTTAGGGTTAGGATCCTCTACAGCACAGAATGTATTCAGCTCCCCAAGTTTACTTAAGAAAAAAAAATAATAATAATGATATACTATACTATACTACTATAATAATGATAGTAAAATAATAATGATAATTAAAAAGCACTTTTAAAAACAGGATTTACAAAGAGCTGTACAAGCACACATAAGATGATGGAACCAAACCAGTTCACTATAGGAATACAATGAAGCTAAAACCAGCTAAAGGAAGTCCAACTGATAAAAATGGATTTTAAGAAGTGATTTAAAAGATGATCCTGATGGTGCGAGTCTGATTTCCTCAGGCAGGTCGTTCCAAAGCCGAGGACTGAAAGGACTCGATCACTGAGTCCAGAGTCTGGACTTTGGATCAGCCTCATGGACCTGCCTGAGGATCTAAGGCTGCAGCTCCTACAGGGTTAAAAGTTCTGAAATGTAACTCGATGCTGCACCTAAACGAGCTTTAAAAGTGATCAGTAAAATCTTCAAATCAATTCTAAAACACACAGGAGCCAGAGAAGTGAAGCTAAAACAAGGGGAATGTGCAGATGTCGGTTAAATATTCGATACTCTAAAGAGCTGTACTTTGCAGCAGGGCCAGACTGGGACCAGAAAACGGCCCTAGACTTTTCCTCGACCACAGTCAGACTTGGCGACCGGGGTGGGCACAACTCGGCCGCTAGATCAAAACTGAGGTTTGAACTTTGAGAGTGTTTGAACATGTGAGAAAATGTTAATTCCTGTCTGAGAAAAGTGTATAAAGTGTGTGATGAGGAGATTTACAGCCTTAATATATGGGACCACTGTACTAAAAAGTGTCGGGAAACCGGCGTGTCGGAATGAACGGATGTCGGAATAAGCGCTGGGCGATGAAGGATCACTCAAACGCGCGTGAATCAAACAAAATACAGCTCTGGGTATCCAATAAAACATGGTCCAGAGCTCGTAAATGTCCGATCTCTCTGCGTTAAGCCCGAAGAAGAAGAATCCTGCGGCAGTAAAACCTCAGTGTCTCTAATGTTTCAGTGTAACGGTACTTTCACGGCACTGAAGTAAAAGTGAAACGTGCGCGTTGCTCAGCTGCTGCGAATTAGCGTCCGCTCGGGTCTGACGGATGCCCTCGCTCTGACAGTTATGGCCCTCTAAAAGAACCGCCACAGCGAGGGTCCACCTGGCTCTACTTCACCGACGCTTTGAGCTCGGCTTCGGGACATTAACCTGATTTATCGGAGAAAACGCCGCGCTTGAAAACTGTACACAAACTGGACCGAACGGCGGGACAAAGAGCCGCTGCTGGTTTAAAGTGGCTTCCTATGGGGCAACCAGACGTGTCTCTTCATGCTTCATTCATTTACGTTTTTCCAAGTGACCGCTGAGCAATAGAGGAAGTTCTATTTGAAAACCCGATCATCCAGTCAGATTTGTTTATTTCAGCGACGCGTGTGAATCGAAGGAATCGCAAATCAATTACAAACAAAATCACATTTTCGTCGGATGAACAGAATTTGGTGTTTTCGCTCCTTGATTCTACAGAAATCTTCCATGTTTTTACTTTTATTTTTTCTGTCTTCTTTCTCATTTGCCGCAGAGACCGTAAAAAATTTGTAAAAAAGTCAACAATGCACTGGAAATCCCTCTGATCTGGCCAAAGATTTTAAAATTATATCAGCTTATTCATCTTGTTTTCAGATTTATGATTTACTTGCTAGAGATGAGGCTGATTCATTCTAGTCTAGAGGGAGTTTATTTTAAGAGTACTTGTCAAGTCAAATAATCTTGCTGCGTGGACAGATAATTTTGCTTCTTTTAATTCATTTTCTGATAGATTTAAGCGTTCATTTCGTACATTTTGGCCGAGCTTTTTGCCGTGTTTATTGGGTGAAGTTTTCATGTAGCAATAATCACATAAAAACCTTGCGACGCTCCATGTTTTTTCCCTGTGATATTTTTTTTATTCTTTCTTTTTTCCTCATAAGCCGACATATTTGTTTCGATATGAATGAACCGTGTGTGTCCCTGATTGGCTAATCCATCTGTCAGTCACGCCCATCAGACTCAAATCTTTGTAAAGTGTTGGAGAATTTAAAATGTTTCTTCCTTGGCTATTTGAAAGTTAAATGGGGGATGGGATTATTTGCTGTTGTTCATTCAACTTCCACTCGTGTTAATTCAACTTCCAGAACTTCAAGACCAGTTTGAACCAGTTCTGTACATAATTTCATTTTAAATTAACTAAAATAAAGTGTAAAAATAAAATATCTCTGTGTATTGTTTAGCGAAATTAAGATAACTCAAAGTAACTCAAAGATACAAAGTGTTTTACTCTCAAAACATTAATATAACTCTTGATTTTGGGGTTAAACAGAAACTTCGGTCCAGTGTTACTTCATTAACACTTCCAAAAATGTTAAATTAACTGTAGAACAGAACATATAAACTGTTAAAATTGATTCTGTGAGTCAATTTTAACTGCCAATGTGTAATTTTGCGCACTAATAAATGGTCAAAGGTTTTTAGGTATGTAACTTTCCCACATTTAAGACTTTCCTATGCTCAATATTTGTGACCGCTAAAAATGTGTAGCGCTTTAGCATTTTCTTTTTGTAAAAATGTCTCACCGCAAGAAAAAGTTTATTTTTCTATGAGATTTTTATTAATATTTTTATTTATTTAAAATCGACAGTGCATATTAATGAACATCGCAGTGTAAATATGCCAGATTATAGCAACAAAAAGCTAATTTCCATCTGTAAATCCAACTCTTATTAGCATACTCTGACTCCTATTGTCGTCAGCATTCTCTGGAGGTGACACTAACTGGAGGCACTACTCTGTCTGAAGCCCTGTTACTCAAGTTAGACTTTAATCCGAGCTTTGTTTTAATCGTAGACTAGACTCGAGGGCGACAAGATCCTAATGGCAGTCAGTTGAAACCAGAGTCAGAAGGAGCCTCCTGGAGCACTTCCTGTTCGGCACGCGGCGGCTAACGCGTTAGCTACAACCATTCATATATACGGACTGTGGTTTTAGCACAATCTGACTAGAAGAAGCTGACTAAAACTGCAACTGGAAATTAAAATCATAAGCTATTTTTTCAGTTAGAGGTTGGTTAAAAATCATCTTCTCAATCACTGTCTCTTGAAAATGTGTTGTTTAAAACCACTTTGCATGTTTTTCTGGAGTTTTCAGACTATATTTTCCATTTTTTTGGCTGCATTTGTTCATTTGTGCATCGTGTCACCGCGGTAACTGCTGAACATTCTCCCACAGACATAAATGCCGGGCACCACCAGAGCGAAGTATGAATTGTTTGCTTTGCTTTGGGTCCGAGGGCGGAGTCATAAGTGGTTCTATAGCGGGAGCAGATTTTTCGATACAAAGAGTGAAAGAAGGGAAGAGCAGGGCTGGATCTGACAGAATGTGAGTTATTTTGATTAGTCAGAGTCTGTGGAGATGGGGCGGGTGCTGGTTATCGAGGCCCGTCCTGATCAGCACCTCGGGGACCTCCACGTCTGAGAGAGGCCCAAGGGTGACGTCACGCATCCCACGAACATGAGCTCACACTCGGGCTCCTCGCGCAGGGTTTGGGCGGGGGCTGAAGGTCAGAACAGCTCCGGTCCGGTCCGGTCCTGATCACAGACGAGGCAAGAAAACAAAGTCAGGGCGGGTTCGACTGTCGAACTTGGAGGTCCTCGGCTCCGTCTGGCCTCTCCTCTGTGTCCTCGGCTCCAGCTGACCCCATTCTCGGCATCATCTGCTCCATTTAACCTTCTCCTCTGCATCTTCTTCTCTGTCTGACCCTGTACTCTGCTCCCTTTGCTCCATCTAAAGCCCACTACACTTACCACCACTAAGCCGAGTCAGATCTGTGTAGGGGCAAACCTGATCGCTGTAAGAATTAGCTGAACTGATATTTCACCAAGAATATTTTTTAGCAGGACAATTTTGTTGCTTTTTTTTTTAGTAGAACGAAGCTTATTTATGCAATTCCTCTGACATATTCGCTATTTTGATGAATAAAATAGACGTTTTTCATATGGACTGAATTGGATGTGATTTAACCAAGAAATATTATCGATAAAATGTATTTGGTTCCTAAAAAACAGCCTTACATCACAGAGTATCTTGCAACGTATAAATTACTGCATGTTCTTGGTATTTATTTTAAGATTAAAGCAGTGTGGCTCATTTCCATCTTCAGTCCCTCGACAGGTTCGTGTGAAATTATCTACAGGATGGGGAAAACTGCTGCAGCAATCGCACAAAAGTACAACACCAGCACACTCACTATAAATACTTGAAAACTTGAAACCAGTCTTGGTCTCGAGATCGGTCTCAAGGCTTTTTTATGGTCTTGGTCTTGGACTCGAGTGCACTTGGACTTGCTCTTGTTTCGGTCTTGAATGCGCTTGTTCTCGGACTCGACTTGGGTGGATCATGTTTCATTACGGCCGGTAAATGTGCAGAGGCTAAATATCATTGCAAAACCAATAAGATACTGTAACTGTAAATGTTATGAACTTGATTAACTCTGAAGTTGTTTTCTGTGAAGTGCCGGTGGAAGTTCTCTTGAAGAAGGGGTTCTCAAACTGTGGGTGAGGGTCCAAAAAAGGGGCACAGAGTGTTTATGCACAGTTTGCTTGTCTTATTTTTAGACTAAATGAACAATAACCAGATCAGAATGGGGCTAGATTTATAAAAACATTGATATAAATGTGCCAAAATAACTGTAAAATAAAAATAAATGCCACAAATGACAAAGATGGTCTCAATGTGGTCTCGGTTTTCTTGGTCTTGTCTTGGTCTCGAATCTTAGAAGTCTTGGCCTTGTTTCGGTCTTGGGAACCGGTGGTCTTGGACTGGTCTTGGTCTTGATCGGTGCGGTCTTGACTACAACACTAAGTTAAACCAACAACCCCTAAAAGAAATAGTTTGGTTAAAAGTGGTAACATATTTGACCTTTGAACAACCACAGTTTTAACACTTTAGAAAACTGATTTTTAAAGGTGGTATAGAAGATTTTCAAGGTGTGAGGAGCACAGCAACTGTTTGTCCTTTTTCAAACGCTGCACATGTGTGAAACTTCCTCACCGACAGAACCACCTCCTCTTTACACCAAAAACCTTTACAGCCACTGCTCTGTTAGTGCTGCTCCTATTCTCTTTTACTATTATCACAACTGCAGCCACATTGAAAGTTATAATGAAGTAGTGAGTGTGAGAGTAATGTATGTGTGTGATTTCTTTAGATTTACATTTATGTTTTTAATGAAGTTGTTTATCCTAGAAAATAAGTTCTCTCCTCATCGCTGCACAGGACTTGTAAATACAACTAACAAATGACTAATACAACAAGCAGCAGCAAACGGACTTTTTCTTTACATTAAAATCAGGTTTTCAG
Source organism: Scartelaos histophorus (assembly GCA_000787155.1). Taxonomy (NCBI): domain Eukaryota; kingdom Metazoa; phylum Chordata; class Actinopteri; order Gobiiformes; family Gobiidae; genus Scartelaos; species Scartelaos histophorus. The sequence goes on along the minus strand of KN521297.1, from coordinate 7,968 downwards.
ATACAGGATATCATATTTGTGTCCTGAAAAATGTCTGTCGAGCTCTTGGAAATAAAGTCCGTTTCCCAATGATGAGCAGAAGTTTCCTGTCCAGAAGTAATTTAGCTCCAGCGCGTCAGTCTTTAGACCCTCGTCTGCTTCAGTGACGCCATCGCTGGAATGAATCTCCTAGAATCACCTTCGTTCGGCTTCGCTCCTTTTCCTCTTCTCTTCTCCTTTCGCCGACCTCATAAACGGACTTTCTTTTGCGCTGAACTGGTCGTGGATTCTCGTCGTCGTGACAAAGTTTGCACAAACGGCGAGGAAGCTCCGGCTGGAAAAATCTGCTAAGAACCGCCGCATTGGTTTAGTAAACGGCGTCTTGCGTCTGTGGAGTGTGTAAGAGCCGAACGTAAACCACGAAATCCCAGAGACTCAGTTACACTAGAAGAGCAGAGAGTTTGATTGAACCCAACAGCCAATAGAAAACCAGGTAGAGTCGTTTTCTATTGGCTGATGTTTATCTGGACCCAACACGTCCAGAGTCGATGGATTTTCATTCTTTTTGTTTTATCTGTCATAATTACAAGGCTCCTGCATGCTTATAACAATATCACTTATAATTTGAAAGAACCTGTGATTCCCAAGAATACGTGTTTTTCATGGTAGTTCTGAGCAATTTAAGAAAAATGCAAGACACATTTTATGTGATACTGTTAAACATTTCAGGTAAAGCAGTAACGTCTCTGGGGCCAATTTTTGTACGATCCACCAGAAAAGTTCTGCAGTGAAACCTTTAAGTCGCTCATCCCCAGACGCACAGGTAAACAGAGCGGTGTCTAGACCAAACACTCGTCTTTGAGTCTCAGACAGTCTCGGAGCTTTAGGCCCTGGTCTGAAGTGGCTGAAAGAGAAGAGCAAACACAACAAAAGAGCAGAGGAGACACATGGAGAGGGGAGGAGAGGGAAAAAAAAAGGTGAGCGAAGGAGGAAAGAGAAAGAAAAAGAGACCGGGGAAGAAGAGGAGAGGCCCAGACAGCAGGATGATGGATGGGCCTCGCTGTGGGGCCCAAAGCTAAATCCTCCAGAGAGTGAAACCTAAAGACAGACTGTCCTAGGACCAACACCGGGATGAGTGAAGAAAAAACTCCTTAAGAACCACCTTTTATCAACCATTTAAAGGTCTAAACATGGATCATAACAGGACTAAACCGGTGTAAAGTGCGATTATGGCTACTGTAAACAAGTACTGAACTGGGAATTATTTGGTCTAAACGCTAGATTTTTAATTCAAACATTTTCTTGCGACTTTGAGTTAATGATTTGTTTTTAACTTCATTTTAAACATCTCCAAGGACTGTAAACAAGTACAGATCCAGGACTAAAAGTGGATTTAACCTTTTCTTAAATAGGTCTAAACACCAACCAGGTATTCAGCTCAGTGCAGTTTTGTTTTGTCAAGACATAATGAGTTGTGATGGTATTTTTCTTGACTTGCTTTAGAATTGATTTTGATTTCCCTTTAAACATGTTTGCATCTGCCAGTTATAACCTCCGAGGACGTCCGAGGATTAATATGTTGTGATTTGGACATTTTAAATCACAGCGTTGATGCAAAACAACTTCACTGAATAAAGATCAGGATCACACCTCATTGGCCAAGTCTGCCTCTGTTGTAAGCAGGAATAACCATCCAAACAATATAATATTTAGCAGTTACCACACTTGCGAGTCCTTGAGGTTTAGCGCCTTTCACCAAACGAGCCCTCTTGGGAGTTTTGCTTTTGGGTTTCCTGATCCTTAGATGCTAAACGGGGCATTTCCAGCTTGTTGGGTTAAAATAGAGGGACCAGACTTACCTATTCACCCAGGACAGTCCCAGTTTTAAGCCTTGAGTTTTAAACGAGAAATGTCTTAGGAGTCCCATCTGATCTAAAACTGAGACTAAACCGGGACTGCATCAGGTCTAAACCAACACTAAAACAACATAAAAAGGAGCATAAATCGTTTAGCCAAATTTGTTTAGCCAAAATACAGAAATCTGTGCTTGCTGTAACTGACTTTTGTAACTGAATTTTGGTGTTTCGTGGCCCATTGAAGGACTTTGGCTTGGTGGCGTTTATATTTGCATTTACATTTTAAAGAAATACAAGTCTAAGCGATAACTAAAGTTGTTCAATAATTGCGGTGTCCAATGGGAATTGATAAAAGTAAACTGCAAACGTTATCACAACAAAGCACCGCATGCTGTCAGCTCCTTCTGTGGAGAGCAGCACATCAGTGGATTTATTCATTTGAGCCTAAATTAATCATATTTTTTTGTTACAGATTAAGAAAATACAATTGGAGAATGAATTCAGTAGACCACAGTGAGCATGTACCAAACTGAAGGGTCTTTTCACTTAAGTAGCAATGAGTTTTTAACTTTAACTAAGCCAACTCAAGACAGCTCTAAGCTAGAAATGCTCTATTCGGTTATTTAAACAGATCCACGACATGTACTGGGGACTGTGATATCGAGGGTATACGGAGCAAATATGTCTTGCATACAAGAGAATAAAGATTACGCAAACATTTACAAATCAGTCTGAATACAACTTCAAGAAGGTAAATGAGCAGGAAACAACTATAAACAGGGTTAAAAGCTCGATTTGCTCGATTTAGACTTTAATCGGTCTACAAGAAGCTCTAAACATCTACCGGATTTTGTGTTAACTTTTTGCATTACTAAACTATCTGTTGCTCAAAGGGCTTTGTGAAGCATTTTCCTGCAAATTCCGAACTGTGGACTGTTTTTTGGAGTTCAATCCCTTCATTTGAAACATCTTTACTCAATGCAAACAGGAGGCGCGAGGGACCTACCACAGTCCAGTGTCGGTGTTTGTGGAGGGATGTGTCTGTTCCACTGGCTTTGGACACTTATAGGAAAACAGAGCGCGGGCCACATACGCTCAGGCCGACTTCAGGCCACATCAGGTCAGACATGTGCTGTGGCCTCAGGGGACCCGATCTGGACAGGACAGTGAGGAGACAGACACACACTTTATCTTATTGTTATTGCTGAGTACACAAATCACATATAGACACGCAAAAACACATAAAGGGAGGGTATGTAGCAGTGTTATTTCACATTTCATGACCTAACTGTGTTCCCAGAGGTGGACATGTTCTAATGAAATATATCTCATACTGACCTAAAGCAAAAGATTGGTCTTAGGTGTCTTGTATAAGTGAGGATACACACAAGATCCAAGGCCAAAAACACACTACAGGATTTTAAAGGTCGCTACACACTACAGGATTTTAAAAGTCGCTACACACTACAGGATTTTAAAGGCCAATACACACTATAGGATTTTAAAGGCCGCTACACACTACAGGATTTTAAAGGCCACTACACACTACAGGATTTTAAAGGCCGCTACACACTACAGGATTTTAAAGGCCGCTACACATTACAGAATTTCCGATCTTAAACGATTTTTAAAAGTGCGACAAAAAGCGCAAAATCACAGACTTGAGGAAAATCTTGTGAGACTTAAAATCTCCAATCTCACAGTTTGCAGTGGGATCTGTCTGCGGACCACAGGATATAAAGTCTGAGACTCTGAAGTGGCTCTGTGCCTCCAATTTAGATATGATATGATTATGATTTTGTCTGTCAGCGTAAATACATTCGTGCTTCTGTCCAATCAGAACCTTCCCCAGGGAATAAAGACGATTTAACCTGTTTTCATCTAAACCTCTAAATTCAGAATGTCCATGTAAACTTGAAGGAGAATAATTTAAATTTGATCTATTTAACGTCTTCCTGGTTTGTGACGTGAATGAAGTCCGTTCTGGAGGTTCTGAGGTTTCCCCTGAGGTCCGTCAATAAACTGAGAATGAGACAGGCTTGGATGTGTCTGTCTGCAGGTGGAGACTCTGTGGACATGTTCAAAATGACAAGAGGAACATGCTCAACATTTAATGCAATAAACTCCTCCTGATAGGTCACCCACGACATTTAACAGACGGGTCAAATGCAAGGGCCCTATTTTCCTTTGGGGACAGAAAAGCAGAAGATTTTAAGTGGGTGTTCCCCCCCTGAGGCCCTGCTGGACATGTTTGTGGGTTGAATTCCCTCCACATTCCCCCGGGTCTCTTCAGGTCTTGTTTCAGTGCGACGCTAATGCTCTCGTTCAGATCCACGGACGCTCCGGGAATTCTGGGAACGCCGCTCCGACTCCCAGCCCCTCCTGGAATGTTTTTGTAGGTGTCGTCTTCTCATTCTCCAGAGGCTTTACATGCTCTGTTTTTGGAGCAGAGGGGGCGGCGGGTGCGTGCTTTGGAAAAGTCCTGCTCAATAGCAGCACAAGGACGTCTGTCAGCTACAGTACGGAGAGAGGATTGTGGCGTCATTCCTCACGTTAGGCCCAGTTAGTCGAATAATACACCAATAAAAATGAAGTCTACCATCTGTTGTGAGCAGGAATAACCGTCTATATCCATAGATGCATTGGCCAAAACAATATAACAGTTGGAGACATCCAGGCATGGACTGTGCACTGGGACCCTTCATCCAAACTTCTAAAACTCCACTCAAAGTAAATTATGACAACTGAATGTATTTATGAAGCTTTTAACATCCTTTCTTCTATATTTTCATCTGTCTGTTTATTGTTCCTTTCATTTGGCAATCTATAATCACATTTAAATCATATTACTGACCAAAATGACACACTTATCCTGCATAAATCAGCCTGTGAATAAGTCTTTACATCAACAATCACACAAAATGTGCAAATGAATTAATTAGCATGAGAAATAACATTAAACATTAAATAACAATTAAAGAAACAATTAAATAAACAGTTACAAACCCACCTCTGTCATAGACTCAGACTTAGACAGGTTAAAGGTCGTGATCTGAAGCTGCAGTCGTCACAAGTACTAAAATACCTCATCTAAAAAGGACTTCACCCAGAAAGACATGCGCTTTGGACTTCTATGTAAAGATAAAAACATTACTATACTTGGAAAAAATGTCATAACATTGATCAAGGAGCAGCAAATTTTATTTTTTGCATCTCTCACTTTTATGAACAGCTATAAACACTTCTAATTCCCGGCACCTACTTAATTCATTTATTTTTTTAAGTACTTTGTTCCTGATGGTTTAACATTGCCAATTTGTTTGCATCATACCATTTTGCGATTAAAAAAAGAAGAAAGCCTAAACTAAATAAACAACTACTGAGCTAATAGTTAAACCGGGGAATTTACAACAATAACATCTGCACCTACCACACCTGAAAATATGATGATCACCAACCCAGAGTCTTTGAGGTTTGCGGATTTCACCAAGCAAGATATTTAATGGAGGTCACTGGCAAAGCCACGGGCCACAGTGGGGCAGCAGTGGCTTGAGTTTTTACAAAATCCAAAAACATGATTGATTCCAGTTTGTTTGGTTAAAAGAAAGAGCTTTAATGACTTTGGGTTGGCAGCGTTTGTATTTGTAAGTGTGGTAGCTGCTAAATGCTGTATCGTTTTGGCTAATGCGTCTCTGTGGATTATTCCTGCTTCCAACAGATGCTGGATTTTACCAGTGAGGTTTGATCTTGATCTTTATGTCGTGATGGACAAGCTGCTATTTCAAACACATTTCAGAATCTACATTTGCACATGTGAGCGTCGCTAACCCAAAGTCCTTGAAGTTTGTCTTTAACCAAACAATCTAGCAATTGCTTTTTGATTTTGTAAAACGCAAAAGTCTATTATTATACTTCCAAGAACTAATATCATTGTGTAACATGTGCAGCTAATTTCCACTCTCACTGTTGATCTGAAGAGCAGATGTCTGCTGCTTGTATTTTTCCACGCTAAACTATTGTGTTTTTTACAGCCCTCAGAGGAACCTAACACACAGATTGTCAGATAGGGTCACCTCTGCCCTGGATTCAGCTCTTTATTCTGAACGGACTCACTTCGCACTCAGCTCTTCCCATGTCTCTTCCTTTCTCTCCTCGCGTTATTGACTTCCCCAAATCCCAACTGAGCACAGCAGAAGAGCAAAAAGAGCTTCACTTCCTGCTGTTTAAAAAAGTACAACTCATGTAGTAAAAGGCACGTTTGGTCCAATGTTTTAAAAGTACTACAGTATAAGTATACATGTTGACCCAAATACTATGTAATAATAATTAGCCTACATTAGATACTTGTTTGTTGTCTCTACTGCCCCCCACTGGCTGTGGTCACTGGGGAGGGCTGGAGAGAGTTAAAATTTCATATTTAGCTCTGAAACTACCAGCTTTGAAGTCTGCACATGTAGGAGCTGTAAAGTCATGGAAACTTCACTTTAGGTCATGAAAAAGTCATGCAAAAGTTGTGAAATTTTGTCATTGAAAACAAGTGGGAACCTGGGTGCAGGCTCGATTTATGATTTATATCTATTTCACTGAAAAACTACTTCATACTTCATACTTCATGGTTCATATTTTGTTTCTGGAATTCTTTGACGATCTCCTCAGTCCCACCGTCATGTCATCCGAGGAGGAAGCAGAAGCTGGGACTCAGTCGCACTGAGTCGGACTCACCCATCACCCTGGCTCAAGTCACTGAGGTGGTTAAAGCTCCTCGGTGGCTCTGGAGGTGGATGCTCCGTCCTGAGTATCTTAAGTCTCTGGATGTTGTGGGTCTTGCTGACACGTCTTTGCAGCATCACATGGCGGTCGGGGACGGTGCCTCTGGACTGGCAGACCCGGGTGGTGGTTCCTCTGTATAAGAAGTGGGACCAGAGGATGTGTTCCAAACCCAGGAGAATCACACTCCTCAGCCTCCAAGAAGCCAGTCGACCAGGTCCCTTGTGGTGTTTTTTGGGGGTATGGGGTCCGGGACCTTTGCTAATGGGACTCGGCCCTGGATAAGTGGAAGAAAATGGATGGGTTCATATTTTATGGGCATTGAACAGTCCCATTCTAAAACCTTGGCTCTTATGTTTAGAGTGACCAGATTTTGAACTTCAAAAACTGGGCCACCCTGAGTTTGTGGAGGCTGGTAATAATAAAATTGTGAAACGAGTGCATAATTAAGAAAAAATGTTGTGCACTCGGCCCATTCATGACTTCACGGCATGTGAGTCAGTACAGTCACATTTTCTTTGTGTTTCGGTCATTCTTCAGTATCCTTTTCTGCATTTTTTTAAACGGATGACAAAATGCCTCTTTACTATTGGCAGGGATCAAACTGACAATGGACAAATCTGTGGTTTTGGATAAATCTGCTGGGACGGGGGACACAGGCTCAAAACTGGGACTGTCCCGGGGAAATGGGGACGTCCGGTCACACTTTATACTCATGTACTACATTTCTTGCAAAGACTAAAACTAAAAAGCCCCGAGACCCCTGCTCTAGTGTAAATGTGTCCAATGCAAAAAGTGCCTGACT
>KN521291.1:624-19108 GCA_000787155.1 Scartelaos histophorus | reverse complement strand
ACTTCATATGTTTGATGGCTTCTGTATTTATATAAAATGTAAAATGTAAAAAGTAGAGAGATTAAGGAGAAGTTACACAGTGCACCTTTCAGTCAGTATTTATTTATATCAAAATGTTCGTGGCTATTGAGTAAATTCAATATGATGAATTGATGTAAAGTGCACTACGTAACTTTTCTGGTTTAATTTCCCTCAACTGCTTGTCACCATGGAGATGTTTGTCTGAATGTTAAATTTATTCAGTGATGAAAAAGAAAAAGTCTTATTGTGAGCGGGTTGCCTCTCCACAGATCTGATGTGTAACTTGGCCTGGTGGCACCAAGTTGCTTCTCTTAATTGAAATAGATGCATTTAATACTGTACTGCGGAAGCTTCCAGGCGGCGTAATAACATCTTCTTGGAGTAAAACAACTGGCAGAGCCTCCACCAGAAATGTTGGGGCCCTTGAGTATGTTGTAGTAATTTATATTTCCTGAATTCTTACTCAAATGAATCGCTGGCATGTTCTTTGTGCTTTGTTATTGGTCGTGTACCAAAACATTACTGGTCCAATTTCCACCTCCTGTTGTTTCATTTTCAGTTTTTATTCCCAAAAGTCTGTCTTCAGAGTTTGTACCACCAAACAAAAAAGCACATCCAATTCACAGAGAGGATTTAAGGCACAATCATAGTTTAGTCGACCTCATTAACATCTATATCCATTTTGTTCTTCTTTATCTGGAGCCAGGTCGCAGAGGCAGCAGTCTGAGCAGTGAGGCCCAGACTTCCCTCTCCACAGACACTTCTGCCTCAGGATTATTTATTTTGCGCTCACTTGCTAGACACGGTTGCCAGTTTTGCCATTCCTAATCCAATGCTTGAACCGTCTTCAAACAATGAGCAAGAATTACATTGGGTTTATGATATGAACAGTGAACTGTGCTTGAGAACGGGACTTACTACATGACAAATTAGACCGATGGAAGATTTACTGTTTATCGTTTCATATTAATACTAGGATTGTCAAAAATATCGGAAATTTGATACTAATCTATAATAAAACCATCAGAACTGTACTTACAAGTATTGATACTAAAAAGCCACATTTACTGCACAGAAATAAACCTTTTCTGAATAGCTTTAGAGTTATTTTGAGCTGTATCACATATACCTGGATGACTGAGGGTTTACACAGATATAAGGCCACATGGTAATATAGAAGAAAGTACTATTATTTAATACTGAAAATCATATTCTACAGTCTAAATAATGTGTGTTTTTATTATCATGTCAGTATTGGTTAGTCTATTCTTTCTGCCCCATCAAGATCAACTTTGAAATGATAATATTGTGACAAATTATGTAATAAAACTCGTGTTATTTTCCATTAGTGTTGATCTTTACTCTATTTGGTGATCGTAATGATACTGTACATTACGAAAACAGAGAGCCCAGGAGAGAAACCCAGGCTGATGGTGTTTTAATGACTCATAATTGCACTAATGAAGCTACTAAACTTTTGTCATCATATTTTAACCTAAAAGTGGCCCTGATGAATTCTCCAAATAATTTAAAAGTTTCCATCCTCTGGAAAACAGCAGTTACCAAAATCATCACGGAAAAGTCAAACTGTGTAAGACTCATTTATAAATGTCCCCTCTGTCACACATTGGGAAGTGACAAAATACGTGTACTAAAAATACTTATAGTACATTGTAATACTTGATTACATACATTTTTAATTGAATGGCATAAGAACAATACTGTGAATAGTGTATGCTTTTATAATCAATAATATAAAATGGATAACCAAAAATGTGAGTGTGAATTCAACACATTGTGAAAGTAAGGATTAAAAATGCATTACAAAATACATTTTAAAGCAGGTATTCAGTAGCAGGTATTGTGTAAAATAAATACATTTATAAGATGATTTCAGTACTAAAGAATATAATCAATATTTGGTACCGATTTTGTCAATATAGTAATTTTCAACACAAAATAATATTTTAAGATAAGAAGATTCAACTATATCTTTGCAATACTGAAGCTCATGTAGAACATCTGTACATAAAAATGGTCATATTACTGTACATAACATTATAATATACTGAGAGTCTATTTTTACATTATTTTTAAGTCGTTATTTATTATCTTGTTTTATTGCATGTTTCCATTTTCCTGCTGTTCTTGAACTGTGCGTTGCAACACTGGAATTTCCCCACTGTGGGACTAATAAAGGCAGATCTTATCTTATCTTAACTTTTACACTTACGATAAAACTCGAGATGAAACTGTTCAGGAAAGGCAAGTTTTATCCAGTTATATGATTTTTTTTTTCACTATTAATACTTGCTTAATTGAGTATCTAATTGAATTCACTACTTGTTTTAGTATTGATTAGTTTCAGATTTTCAATACTTTGATGACCCTATCCCAATTGGAAGAAAACTTGAAAACTTATTTAGTTACAGATTACTGAATTCCTGCATTAAAATGTATTTTGTAACATACTCCGATACATGGTCCAATCAGAGCACTGTATTCTGAATATTAGAATACGTTTACATCAAGTTGTATTTAAATTATAGAGCAAATATGCAATGTTGGATTAAAAACGTTGACTTGTTGATTTATCACTGATCAGAGAAGACATTTACACAATAAAAGCACTGTTCTTACTAATTCTGCACAATCTAAACCCTATATTGTGTGTTCAAGTACCGCAATGTATTCTACTGATTTTAGAAAAGTAACTGTATTCTGAATATCACTGGATGAAAAAGTAACTGTACCTGAACACAGTGACTTAAAATTAGTGCTCAAATTGCGTATTCTCGGTGCATGTATTCAGTTACTTGCCAACCCTGCCTTTCCCTTTGTTATTTCTATTTGTCTAGAAGCAAAAAGAGTTAACTGGATGCAAAGTACCTCCAAAAACAAGAGTAAGCTCACTGCTGTACCACTTGGCAGCTCTAAAACTTTAAAGCAAGTCCAAATCTTCACTAACACTTCTCTCATCTCCCTCATTCATTTGTGCGTGTGAATTGGCGAGATGCTGAATACAACAGTGGAGGGATTTGGTAAAATAAATAAATCACCTCGAACAGTGTGGGTTAGACTATATTCGGAGCTCCCCAGAGAGAGCGCCTGCTGCACTCAGGATCTATTAAGAATTTAAGGTGGAGACAGAAAAAGTAGCTTTATCCCAGCCTGTTCTCCAGCTGTGAAACATGTCAGACCTGAGTGATGGACTGACAGAACCAGACGGAGCCTCCTTAAAACTCCACACAATCGGAAGCATCCAGTTTTTACTCTTTTAAGATGGAACTGCGTGGACAAAAAAGATACTGCTTTGGTGATGTAACCTGCTGCTGCTGGATATTTTTAGCACGAGCAAGTGTAGAAGACGAAGTGATCAAATAAATATGAAATGGGTGTTGTCAGCTGCATTGATTGTCAAAGATTTATTTTGGGGAGTAAGAACTTTTGAAAATGAAAGATGTACAAGAACGATCTTTTTCTCCCCAGTTTATCAAAAAATAGAATGAATATCTCAATGTGACTATACAAAGCGTTTAACTTTGCTGTAATGCTACTATAGATTGTGTAAAGAAGTGAGTGTGAAATCACCAATAGCGTTTTGCTCCAGTCAAATGAAGCTCACAGAGGGTAGCAGTTATAGGAGCAATTTTGGACAATTTATTACAGACAAAATAGCAAAATAAAAATGCCAGAATAGTGTTAATATGATAATTTTAAGACTAAAATGGGGTTTCAATTCAGTTTTTCAATGTAATGTCAATTGAGTCGATGGAGCCTTAAAACCTTAAACTGAAATTATAATTAAATTGAAAATAATCTCATCCATTGCACATGTGGTGGTGGCAAACACACTGTCAGGCGTCAGCACCAGCAGCACATGGGGCCAGTCTCAGCGGAGCTCCAATTAGCACAGTCCACAGCATCTCACACAGGGCTTAGTGGTATTTCATTGTCTTTCCCAGTTCTCAGCTCATTAACAGGCTCCACAAAGCTCCTGTACTCCACATCAACCACATTATACTCACTAAAATAGAGCTGGGTTTGTGACAGCAACGTGAAGTTTTCATCTACCGTGAAGATGTAAAAATGCTGAAGATACCCAAAGTTTGGTAATGGCTGACTCTGCTGTATTATTTATACGGTGCTAACTTGCTAATGGCTAATTAGGTGGAGTTATATTTTAATTAGTGTTATAAATCAGAAGCAAAACATGGAAAACTTGACGGATATGCAAAATAATGTTTGATAGCTCATTGCGTGACATTCTACTGTATCTTTAAAAAAAAAAATAGCTTCACTTTTGTGTCAATTTTCTGGTCTGAAACTTGCTGCCTAATCCTAAAATCCTGACATCTACTGGTGAAATGAGTAATTAAACGCTTTTCCCTATATTGCTTTGCCTGGAAAGTTTCACAGTTTAATATTGAACCCGACCAAGTTACAGGTCAGATCTGTGGAGAGGCACCCGCACTCACAGTCAGGTATATTTTATTTCATCTGTAATTGTATAAATGTAAGATGCAGCTGTTTAATGTCATACTGTGGGACATTCCAGGCAGAGGAATGACAGAGCTACACGGTGCAATAAAAATATTACAGACTAAACAATAACATCACCATGGAGACAAGCAGTCCCCTCGGAAAGGTTACACACTGCAACTTTGCCTCGCCTTACAAATACAAAAAGTCCACCTACATTTTTGACCTTTATAGTACGACCGGCGTAGTGAAAGCTCCAATTGAATAGTTCTCCGCGACACAGAGTAGAGCTGTGTGGCATTAGAAAGAAAACGGTGAACCTCCTGCCGAAGTTATTCAAGTAAAACTAATAAGGGAGCAGCAGGCCTCCCGTGGGCCACTATGCATCAAAGTGTAAAGAATAATATTACTTCAGAAACACACTCGAGCTCGCTGCGCTGTGTCTATAGGGTTTATCAGATCAAAATGGGTTATTTCTGCTTTTTTCAGATAGTGATGAACTGGCCACAAGTAAAAACTCATTCATTTCTCGTACTTTAAAGTGGCACTGCGTAACTGTTCAGGTTGGGTATCCGCGATCATGGAGGTGCGACTGCTTTGCTTGTAATCTTCCACAATATTGTATTAATATATAGTATTAAACTTATATAATATGTATAATGTGTTTTAAGTGTCATCTTGAGACTCACTTTTATTCTCTGACTTTTGTGTGGTCCTCTTTGTCTTTTACTTATTTTTATCTATTTTATTGTTCTTATTTATTGCTATTCTTTGTTTTTCTCTTGTTGTATTTTACAGTTTTTATTGTTTTGAGACTCGTATGATTGAACCTCAGTGTTTTATTTTATCATTGTTCTGTTATTCTTGTTCTTACTGTGTATTTGTGCATCACTTTGGAAACTGTTTGTGAAATTTGTTATATAAATAAAGCGGATGTGGTGTAAACTTGATTGAATAAGATGCATTTGTTCAGTTATGGGTGTTTTTATTGCTCAAAAATACCTAATAATATGAATAATAACCTAATAATATAAAACATGCATTCAGGCTGTAAGTGGTGTCACGTCTGCAGTTATAAAGTTTAATGCCAATAACATCTCCATGGAGATAAGTAACTTTTTCTCTGCCACCAAAGTTACACAGCACAACTATTTAATATTATGGTTGCCAACTAAGAAATACACAGAGTGAAGCAGTAAAAGTGAAGAGGTATAACTTATCCAGAATCAATAAAAACATCTTCCCAATGTTTTCATTGATTCTTTTACTAATATATAAAATGTAATAAAGGAGAACATAGTCATAGTCAGTTAAATGTGCTTTGATAGGAACATTAAATGTATTTCTTTTAGTGCTCACTTGCAAAAGAAAACCACAAGTGTTTGGTAATACTCTACAATAACTACACCTAATTCACCTTAAAAAAGAATGAACAAAGACTTAATTTATAATGAACATATAGTTTATTTAGATTGATTAAGGCTTTAGTAACTACTTAATTAATAACCTAACCCTACATATAAACTTAATTTAGGGTCCTATATTATGTAAACTTGACTCTTGTGAGCATTAAGGCATGTTATAATGTTGTTACCTCATCAAAAACATACCTGCATTTGTTTTATTTCATTTACAAATGTCTAAGTAACCCTTTATTATTAGTCTGTCTACATCTCCAGAGCTCAAAATGCTCTGTTGCACCTTGTGATGTCATGGAGTGAGCTTCTTTTACCTTTTTTTCTAAAGACATTGGCATTTCCAGTGCTGAAATTATCCAAATGATTCTACTGAAGGTGTATGAAGTTTAAAACACACACAATGTGGAGTGGATATTTTTAGTTTGAGAGAAAAAAGCCAATATGCAGGATTTGTGTGTTACGCATGTGTGAGTGAAACAAAACACAATTCCAGGTATGTTTCTGATGAGGAAACAACATTATAACACAGATCTGAAAATAATAGTGTAATATGGGCCCTTGTAGAATAACTTGTGTATTACTGAACAGGACCCTACTTAAATGCCAGTGGAGAAACCTGTAAAGAGCAGTAATGTTGTTTGTCATAATCAACATGGACCATCAATTCTAAATCTGTATAAATTATGAAATGAATGATTGGACAGACAAGCAAAATACAGGTGAAAACATTAATGTGATGCAAGTGACCCTAACATGACACTTTACATGAAATATGGACGAGCTCTAATTGAATCCACTCACTACATATCCATACAAATCCATCATCATTTCAGCCGCTTTTCCAAACGAAACAACACAAAGCACATTTCTAACACACATCAACAAACAGGAAAACCCAGTGAGGTGTGAGAAGCCGTCATGAAAAGTTTGACATTGTGGTTGTCGTGGGCAACCGTAAACCGCAGTGTAATTTTTAGAAACCTGCACTGGACCTACACAAATCCACTGATGCGATGGTGCGGTTAGAGCGGGGATTGACAGTTGCATTAGCCTCACTTAACCTTGTACTGTACTGTAACATGTGTCAAAGCAACATGAAAAAGGGCCCATAATATTACGCTGTTTTTTAAAATCTAAGTTATAATGGTCGTCAAAAACCTACCTGAAGTTGTATTTTTCCAATAGTTTTGTTTCTCCTCAAATGTTACTGTTCCTGTTCATATCTAAAATGTGCTTTGTTTAAACGTATTCATCTTGATTTTACTCAATAACATGGGTTTAAAAAAAAAAATGCATTCTTACAGTGAGTGGGCTCGCCTATGCACAGATCTGACATGTAACTTTGCTCTGTGGCGACAACTGCTATCTGCGAATAAATAAATAAGTGTAATGTCAAACTGTGGAACATTCCAGGCAACATCTCTATGGGGCGCCGTTTGTAAAGCAGCTCATACTGAAAAATCGTCAACATTTTTGTGACATTTAGCTTCAAACGATTGTTGTGACTTTTTTTGCACATTTAAAGTAATATTTGTCAACTTAGAGAAAATGTAAATAGTTAAATATAAATATTAAATATTACACCTAAATGGTAAATGTTAATGTAAATGTTAAATCTTAATCTAAATGTTATATCTAAATATTACATAGAAACATATATGTTAAATCTAAATGCAAATGTTAAATGTTAAATATACATGTTAAATGTTAAATTTTAATGTTTTGGGTGAAACTCAATATTTAGCTAATATGCAATCCATCAATCCATCCAGAATCCATCAATATTGATTTCATAAACAAAAACAACACAGGCCTTTAATCTTTGCCATTTAACACAAAAAATAGTCACATATCATCTTCCAGAGCCCCTGAATGGAGCTCCACAGGACTGGCTCTAGATCCTGATTCATTGCACAGCCAGAAATTGGTCCTGTTAAACACCACTCTGCTTATCCTTATTTATCCCAACTCTGATAAAATGACCATAATAAACAATAATATGAGTGAACAGTTCTGTCATAAGTCTGTAAATACTTGACCTGCAAGTCCATCGAGGTCCAGATATGTGTAAAGCTGAGATTAGGCTCCACAAGAGAAACAGATGATCTCTGTTCCTGGGGGAAAACTTCCTATTGGCAAAGCTCATAATACCACATAATACCGATCGTGCATGGGCAGTTCACGTAGCTTCCTGTATAATTACTATATCCACTTCTTCTATAAATGACAGATGGAACAATATTGGAGCAAATATTTATTGTGGGTTATTTTTCTTACCAGATTTATTCTATGGAGAACTTTTTTTTCTGTATGATTAGATTAGAACTGAAGACTGTTGAATAAATAACTTCTATAACTGATTATACAAAATAAATCTCCATTTATCATCCATATTTTCTTCAACAACTGACTATTTACTGGCAGTAGTTGGCCTACAAAATCGCATAATGTTTGAACTTTTATTAAGCTGTTACTTGAGGGATAACTTACAGCTACATAACACATTGTCTTGATTTTATTCTTGTTTTAAAGGTGCACTGTGTAACTTTTATGGTAATTAAAATACTGTCTAAATACTAGACTAAATACAAACAATCAATTAAATAACTGCATGTTTTTAACTGTATGTTTTAATAGTATTTAACTTGTTTATGTTGTTGTAAGATGACTTTGAGTGTCCAGAACGGCGCCTAATAAATAAAATGTATTTTATTTTATATTTTTGTTTTTATTTTATTTTATTTGATCTTATTTTATTTTATTTTATTACTGGGTAGCTTGAGATATTATTGCTTTGCCTGAAAAGTTTCACAGTATGGCACTAAACTCATTTGTGTTGCATTTATTCAATTACAGGTGTTTTACTGCTCAAAAAACAATGAAAAACAAGCCTTCCTACAGTGAGTGAGCTCGCCTCTCCGCAGATTTGACCTCTAACTTGACCTGGGGCTTGTTTCCATAGAAAGAGACAAGTTTAATGCCATAATGTGGGCCATTCTAGACAAAGCAACATTTTCATTCTACCACAGTTGAGAAAATCAATGCTTTCATCAGTCTCTGCACAGGTATCAGCTGACTTGACAAATACTTAAAAGGAAAGTCCAGAATTTTGAACATAGGGCCTCATTTCCTAGTGAGCCAGAGTGGAGTGGACGCGTAGAGACACTTTTTAAAATATTCCATCGCTGGTGCTAGGCTAGTGCATGTCAATGTGCTTCATTACTCACTCCACAAAGCACCCGAGGCGAATCTATTATTACGCCAGACTATCGATGTAAATGTCTGTGCTGATAGAATAACGCGTGAAATAAAACTAACCTTGCATCACATGAATTGTCGCATGTCGAGGGACTATTTTCTCAACAGCAGCGGCGATATCGGTCCTCCACTATTAGGAAGTACAACTCGCTGCTGCTGCTCAGACATAAATCCTTCAAATGCAAGGCTGGTTTCACTTTTAAAATGATCAACATAGACATTTACATCGACAGTCTGGCGTTATAATGGTTTGTTTTAATGGCAAGTTAGCGATGCCTGTTGATATGCACTAGTCTAGCACCAGCGACTTCTGCAAATACAAGGACTGGATGGAATATTTTAAGTGTCTCCAGGCTTCTACAACACTCTGGCTCACTAGGAAATAAGGTTCACGTCCAAAATTTTGGTATCATAACTAAAAAAAAAGCTAGATCGGTGCATGTCTAGTACTGTCCACTGATATCCGCTTGTGTTATGGTTACTTTGTCATGATTAACCCACACCACAAGCCTGGATTAACATTAAACCCGGGTTAGGGGGATCCAAGGTGCCAAAGCCTCTGACAGTTTAGATGGATTACAGATTCTCTCCGTGTAATCTCTGCTCATTGTTCCTCTCTTGGATTAGGGTCAGTTCCTCCAAACCAGTAGATGAAGAAGATCCTTAAGGTCATGGAAAGAAAACTTAATCAATGCGTGGATTTGGAGCCACATCAGTCCTCCGTTCCGTTCCGTTCTGTTCTGTCAGCAAAAAGCGGTTCTGAAGAAAATCTATGCCACACCGCTTCCTCCCCCGACGCATTTCAAGTCCATCAGCAACTTTTAACACTCTTATCTCATTAATGAAATAAAACGAAAGCTGGGGCCCACTTTGGATGATGAAACAAAACGGCTTTGCCAAGTAGCCACCGTAGCTGCTTTCAAAATAATTAAACTATACGAGTTAGGTGTGCACGGCGGGGTCCCACTTAGTCCACGCATTGATTGAAAGTTGCAAAAAACAGGATATCAGTTTTAATACCAATCTTTTCGTAATTACATTTTGGTTTAGCAGGTTTTTTCCGCATGATTGACGCGTCTGTATTTAATTACTTTTTGCAGACATGTACAGAAAATGAATCACGAAATGACAGAATACAGAAGGGCCAGTCACAGCCCACAGAAGCGAATGTCAAGCAGCACTTAAGCGCGCTGTGCTACAATTAACCTGCGGAAATATTACAGGCAAATTACACCAAAATGATGTTTGCGGTGCAGCCCTCGGCACTATTTGCATCAGCTCCGAGTGAGAATACATTTAAAAGGCTCCAGGCAACGCGAATGTGAAGTGGTCTGTCAAAGGGGTTAATCAGATCTGTTCATGCATCTGCAGGAAATATGAGGAGGAAAAACTGAAATAGGGCTGATTTTTAGTTTAGAAGTATAGCGATTTTGATTATTTATGCCATTTTTTATTATATTTCCCCATATTACGCTATTTTCTGATCTGTGTTATAACATTTCCTCATCACAAACATACCCAGAGTTGTGTTTTGTTTCAATCACACGTTAAACACACAAATCCTGCACATTTAGTTCTTCCCTCAAACTTAAAAACACTGTTCCACCTTGTGATGTCATGTGCTAAAAGGTCAAATCAGGCTCTTAAACAAGAAAACTACCTTTATATGACATCACAACGTGGAACAGAACATTTTGATAATAATAAAGTGTTACTCAAACATGGGTGAATTAAAGAAAACACAACTCCAGGTATGTTTTTGAGGCAGTAACAATATTATAACTTGTCTTAAAGCTCACAAGAGTCAGTTTTGTGTAAGAAAACAGATAAATTAAAAGATTTCTTTCCATTTCCTGCCAATCTCATTATGCACATCAGACTTTGTAGTTTTCACGTCATTTAAATGGTCTAAATAGTCAGTTTTTGGTGGACATGTGAACATAGCCTGTCTGACTGTCTGCTTATTTCCAGTATATTAAAAACATAAGGTATTCACTACATCGCACCAGCTGTACAAGTCATAGTCTCTGCACATCTGCAGGCATTAGCAAAAGAGTGTGAAGCAACATCCAATTAAGATGTCAGTCTAATGGAAGGTAGTTTTGTATTTGGGCAAATGCTCGGGTACTTATTTCTGAAGGGCCCATATCGCATATTAGCAAACTGTCAGTATATGTTCATCTGTGCTATAATGTTGCATCCAAAAGCATAACTTGAGTTTGGTTTTATGTCTTTCGCACATGTTGGCTGAGTTTTTCTTTCAAACTCCATACACCTGCACTAGAATCATTTGGCAATCCCAGAAATGATCCAATCTCTACTGAAGAAAAGGTAAAAGGTGAACTTGAAAACTACAACTTCATGACATCACAAGGTGGAACAGAGCATTTTGAGCTTTGGAGATGTAGACACAATAATATTCCAGACAAGACATGAAACAAAACACAACTCCAGGTCTGTTCTGTAGTAGCAAAACTACTTTTAACAGCATTAATAAAGCAAGACAAAATATTTTATTCATGATGAACAAGTAATTTATTAAGAATGATTCAAACTTAGTAACTACTTAATTAATAAACCATAACCTTCAGGCCTTAAAGTAGTTTCTGGATCTTAGTATTCTGAATCGTTATATTACAGCTGTTTGGAACATTAATTTAGAAAACTACATATTACGTCTTATGGCTTACGAATACAATAACACTGACGGCAAAACACACATTACTTTTCATTTGCACATTTCACTGGAGACTTTATTGACTTACAACGCAGCTTAAATTAGGTGACAACAAGATCCACACTACACTGACTTTATTTGCATCTTGTTTTATTGCTCTGGGGAGTTTTAAAACGGCGTTAGTCACAATCTCTGCGGCACACTAAAGCTGAACTAATCGAATGAGATTCACTTTAAACATGTACGTATGGAACATCTGAAACAAATCTGTACTAAAACTAGTTTCGAAACGAGATACTACTAAAGTTTTACCCATATTTAACTCTATTGCCTAAGGAATTTATTATAGATTATTGAAATTTTAATATCATAGCAACACTACTTGTAAGTGTAAAGGCTCCACTGCTCCTTAGTTGTAGCTGCTCTTTGTGAAACCAGTTAATAAAGGCACAAAGTCGACAAAATCATTATCTTTAGCTGAAAATCTGAGGAGGGGAATTTTTTGGCGAGTGTGCACAGTTGGCTGAGTGCACTGCAGTGTGAGCCATCTAATTAAACTTTACTTGAACAACCTGAGGCTTTAAGGGTCTGTTCATGATTTTTCTTCCCCTTGTATTCGGCAAAATATCTCGCTCCACTACAGATATATTGTATAAGCAGCCCTTGAGGTCAGGTTATGTGCGACGTACTTTCTGCATGTGATTGTACAGCGTTTTGTTGTCCGATAATCAGGAAGTGTGATCGCAAATCTCAGCTCTGGCCTCTGAAAATTGTGAAAATAGTGTTTAGAAACTCATTGCTGTGGCTAATTAGGATGCTGAGGATGTACAAGGTAATGGAATAAGTTTGGATCAAATAAATTCTGTTTTCTCGTTCTGTTTTTTGCATTTTTAAAACAGTAAAAATCAGGGCCAGCACCTTTAAACATTCATAGATTATACTACTTGTAAATTCCATCAACGAGCCTATAGCATAGTCATAAATCTAGCAAAAATAACAAGTATGATATGTTAACAAATTAGCATCTCGAGGCTAATAATACTCCAGCTTACATAATAGTTTGAAGTGATTGAGGACCAAGCAACAAAAGCGATTTCTTTGAGCACATGGAGAAAAAGAACAAAGGACAAAGTGAACTGAAGTTTGAGTTGATTGTGGCAATTATAAAAAGCAACTAGACTTTGAAATGTAGTCTTAACGAATAGCGTTACGAAGCTCCTGACTTCAGCCTCAAACGGTGCTTGAAAAACAGATTTGAAAGTAAAATTGCGGCTTGCAGATAAGTGGATTTTGTAAGAGAAAGTGCTTAAAATATAATTTAAGATGAATTATGCATTTTCCTCTATGCGTTCCATAACTTCTCAAGTACAGTTCGGCTTTGGGACTTTTTGCACTTCTTATGCATGATTAGTGGGCGTGTCACTTTGTATTTTTGGTGCTGATTTTAACATTCTGGTTTGGTAATGATGTTCCCGCTGAGCTGAACCTGCATAATGTTGTTGTGCATTTTGAGTAAATCCACTTGAAATTACACAACATATTTGAATAGAAAAGAAAACAACACCAACTCCTTTTTGAAACTAAGACTCTTAACAAATGTTTATAACTGCTGAATTTCTGCGCATATGGTCCATGAATGGCGTTACATAGCGTTATAGTAACATTAAATGCTTGTGTGATAGGCTCTATCGACTATACATAAACTATCTCTCCCAGCAGGTATTTATAGGGGCTATAAGATGAGTCAGCAGCAGGCAGCAAAATACTGTCACTATTATATATATTATTATATTATTATATTATACACCTTTAGGGATGTAACCATAACCAAAATATTGTGATATCGTATCATCAGAGGGCTCCGTTATATCGTGGGCTGTCATAATATATCAAATTACAAGTTTCTTTGCTTTAATGCTTTGCTTTATTACAGCAACAGCTAAAAAATATAGGGGACTGTATAACATGATTATACAATTCTATTAGCCTCTCCAAATTCTCAAAATAAATATACGAGATGCATATCGTGAAAATACCGTGAATATCATAACAGCCCTATTCAAAATGTAAAACGGTTTGCAGTGCTCCAAAGTTATTTCTCGCTTACTTTATGCATTCCAAGCATCCATGATGAGTTTGAAAACGCTTCTCACAATTTTTAGAGGCCTCTAACAACTACTAGCATGCAGAGGCACTTCCTGAATGTTGGACTTTAAATTCAATGCATTTCAGTTGAACAAATTCTAGAAAAATGCGTTAAATTCTACTAAATTCAGAATAAAATGCTTTAAATTCAGCCAAATTCTAGATTAAACGCATTTCATTTGCCAAATTCTAGGAAAAACGCATTCAATTCTTCCAAACTCTAGAAAAACAAACTTAAAACAGGTTCGTGATTACTGTCCATGAACTATGATGAAAATTCTAGAATGAATGCATTTTATTCTGCCAAATTCTAGAAAAACACTTTTAAAACAATTAGATGCAGACAACGTGCAGCAAACATATGTTGATCTCAAGAGCTGCTCCATAAATCTGGACTGGAGCAAGACAAATATGCTCAGATACATGGAAATAAATGTGTACAGGCCCATTAAGTTTCCAAAATAAACATTATACATTTAGCTGATCATTAAACTGGAGAAATATTACTTTAAAAATATAAAAGCCATTCATATTTTAACACTGGCTGCAGATCTATGTGGTCCAACTTAAGGAAAGATAGATTAGGTAGTCGGCAGTGGGGTGGGACGTTACAGTGAAAAACAGAGCTAGTAATGATGTATTTACCGTCTGTTCACACTACGGGGGCTCCCTTTGCCCATAAATGACTTTAAAGGCAGACACTGAGCGGATTCTAATTATGCCTGATGTCTCACCGAAGAAATAGCACAGTTGAGAAGCCCTGTCATAACTCACGTCTGCAGGAAGTTTGGATTATTTATTTCTTTATTTTGAGACACTATGTTGCCGAGAGGAGGTGAGGAAGAAAGGTGGAAGTTAGGAGCTGGAGACTGCTATTGATTGGTCGCTTAATTATTCATTCAGTGTAGCCCGGTCTTCTCTTGGTCGGGGTTTTTCGATGGAATAAGAAACAGGGAAAATGAGAATACAGTAGACTCAGGGGAGAATTATGTAAATCAAATGCATCCGGTACACTTAATAAGTAGCCAAATAAGTTGTGAAATGGACAGATATGTGGTTTGAATCTTATATGGATCAGGGTTTGATGATTGGGGTTGTGATTTCAGTCAGACGATCAATAAGTCGAGAAAACGCAATTATTTGTCCTTTGAAGGGAGTGTGAGAAATATCTTCTTAGAATTTAATTGTTTTATGTGTCCTTTGTGTGTTAATAATGTTAAGGGGCAATACTGAAAAAGTCAGCGAATGAGGGGTCTGCTCAAATTTAAAGATGTCATTGTAATGAAGAGCATCTTGCTGACCATGTGTATTCTTGACAATGATATTGGTTAACTGTTAAGAATCCTGTTAAGAATCTGTTTAGACTCAGGGCATTTTGGACAAATGCCTATTGTTGTAGAGCATCCTGCTTGGGACGGTTTAGCCTTGGGGCACTCTTAACAATGTCAGTTACATGATAGACACAAGGATGTTGTAAAACAAAGGATGCTATGTCAAGATGGTAGTATTTAAACCTCCTGCTTTCACTGCACTACAGAGACGGTTTGATAGAGACGTGCTGTTAGAGACGTGGAGACCACTGAACGATGACCTGTATCTGCATCTGCTCGAGCCAGAAATAAAGTAACCATACGCAACTACATCAAGTCTCCTGGACTCTTGTTTGACATCGCCTCAGTAAGCTGACAGGAGATACCCTATCTCCATGATGTCGTGAATGGTTATATGCTGTTTTCTGATGCTGTTTCCTCATCAAAAACATACCTGGAGTTTTGATTTGTTTAATTCACACACAAATCCTGCATATTTATGGAAATGTTTCTCTGTGTTTTTAAACTCTATACACTTTCACTGGAATCATTTGGATAATTTCAGCCCTGAAATTGCACATCTTTACAGAACAAAAGGTCAAAAATAGCTTGAAAACTACCACTACATGACTTCACAAGGGGGAACCGAGCATTTTGAGCATTTTTGTTACTCAAAAATGTGAATTAAACACATTTTCGGATATGTTTTGGAGCGGGTATCATGTCTTAAAGTTTACATTGGCTTTGACATCGCCTCAGTAAGCTGACAGGAGATACCCTATCTCCATGATGTCGTGAATGGTTATATGCTGTTTTCTGATGCTGTTTCCTCATCAAAAACATACCTGGAGTTTTGATTTGTTTAATTCACACACAAATCCTGCATATTTATGGAAATGTTTCTCTGTGTTTTTAAACTCTATACACTTTCACTGGAATCATTTGGATAATTTCAGCCCTGAAATTGCACATCTTTACAGAACAAAAGGTCAAAAATAGCTTGAAAACTACCACTACATGACTTCACAAGGGGGAACCGAGCATTTTGAGCATTTTTGTTACTCAAAAATGTGAATTAAACACATTTTCGGATATGTTTTGGAGCGGGTATCATGTCTTAAAGTTTACATTGGCCAATTTTGTGTAATTTAGGACCTTTAAATTTGGTAAACCCAGATGAATATGTTCTGAAACTTATATCACAAGCAATTAATGTTTTGGTTTCTCAAATGCTCCTCCTGGATGAGGTGTGTAATGATGAAAAATTAACTCTATACACTTTCACTGGAATCATTTATATATGGAATCATTTTTATCACATAATATACTACATCTTTTCAATAGTAAAAAGTCATGAAACTGGAACAATTATTCTGTTATCATGAAATGGACCTGAAATTAGAAAAAGTATTTGTTTTTGTTTTTTTTTTACATTTTACACACTCACAACTTCTCTATTTCGCCCTACACTCACAATAAGAAGATCCCAATAACAGTAAGAGCCGTGATGTCTCAAGATGGCAGCCGTATCCTTATGGCGTGACATGTTTTTCCTGTTTTCTTTGAATGTTTTATCCGAGCAACACAACAGCTCCATTTGTAGAACACAACCCTCATAGTAGACTGAACCTTCTCTGTGAGCTCCACTGTTTGACTTGTCCCTGTTCACAGTGAGCCTTGAATAATTCAGTGAATATAGGATGTTCCCGCTGCCAGTGAATCAGTCTTCAGTGGATCTTTACAGTGAAGTATATACTCTTCTTCTTCTTCTTCTTCTTCTACGTATATAGGTCTGTCTCAAAGGACTTATAACAAGCTCAGGTCGTGCATATACACACAGGGTCACTCGATACAACCTTAGATTCACCCTGTTACTCTTTACACTCGAATGGGCTTTGGAAATGCAAGGTTTGTGACTGAATACACAATTGTAGTAGCAGTAGTAGTAGTATTAGTAGTAGGAGGAGTAAGAGTAGTAGTAAGTGGGAGTAGCAGCCTAGTACTTGCAGTGCACAGTAAATTCTCAAACAAAGCTAACTCATCAATAGTTAAATAAACACTTATCAGAGTTGTTACAGAAAAAATCACAGTTCAGTTTCTCCAGTGCTGCTCTTAATACACAGTTGGCCCACGCAATAAAATAAAGAGCATTTATGTGACTTTAATTAATACTGTCTCAAGAGTGAACTTCACACTCTGGGGAACATGATCATATGTTCACTGAAGCAGTGTTAAAAATAACTTAAAGTGTTAAACCTACACATAATTTACTGTGTAGTGGTAGTCATAGTAACTCTAGTAGTAGTAGTAGTAGTAGTAGTAGTAGTAGTAGTAGTAGTAGTAGTAGTAGTAGTAGTAGTATTTTAAGAAGTAATAGACTTTTAGGCTAATGGTGTCATATCAGCATAATTTTCTTTCACATTATTATCACTCAAGTAAAATATGAAGGCTGCTCCACAGTGACCAAAGTAATTTGGTCACTGTGGTTCCAAAACGGTTCCAAAAGTAATTTCTAATTCATTTTTCCCATAGACATTCAGAAAAATATCGTATTAAAAGTTTGAAAGCTTCCTCAGGCATATTCAGCTATGAGGTGGTAATGTTTCTGAAACTTTTTAAAACCCCCAAATTAATAAAACATTTAGAAGAATCTTGCCTTTTTAATGTGCTCTTTGGACATTATGGAGTTTATTTTGCACATAGCTTCTTAGTCTCTGCAGTACCTTTCAACTCTTAATATTTGTTTTTTTTTTTCTCAAAGTCTATGAGTAAAAATAAATGGAAAATGTACTTTCAGAAGTGGAGTGGGCGGTGACTGTGGAGCTCCATCTGGGTTTCAGAATTAGGACAATTTAGTACTTTTACCATAGCAATTAACTACATAAAATACTATATCCAATGGTCAAAAGTCCTCACATCAGCCTATAGACATATGTGAAGCTAAAAAACATGAATATGCAACAATTTCACCAGCTAATTTGATACAGACTATGGACTTTGGCATTGCTTTGGCGCAACGGAAATGCCCTAATAATACGGTATAAATGGCCACCTCTGATCTTATCAAATTACACAAATTATGGAACAAACGTCATTAAACCAAATTACAAGACCGTACAGTGATAACAAAAGTGCAAAACTGAAACTTAAAAAAAAAAAAAAAAAAAAAAGAC
>KN521282.1:14539-27343 GCA_000787155.1 Scartelaos histophorus | reverse complement strand
TAAATCGCATAATCTCCTTGGCGGAGACAGTAAGAGTCACTCAAACATGAATGACACAAAACACAACTCCAGGTCTGTTTTTGATAATCCAGGTGGGTCGCGGGGGCTGCACTGCCCATTACTCTGTGCACCAGACCTGAAAACCGCCGGAAACAACATTAGAACATAATTTAAACCTCACAAGAGTCAGTGTTGTGTAATATCAAACCTTTTCATGCCTCAATTTACTCAATTTCAAAAAGAATCGTACAAGAATTAGCTCAGAAGTATCTCAAAACTGAGCTGGAGAGGTCAGAGTTCTGTTGCTGTTGAACTGTCACATTGTAGATTTGAGGACCTGTTTTTTATCTCTAATAATTTCTGAGCCTGTTCACAAAAGGTTCAAAGTGTTCTCTATAAAAAAACAAGAGAAATCACAATTTAAGATGGAGATGCCAAGTTTGTGGAGTGTTACAGCCCCAGGTCGCCTTTTGACTTTTGCGTGTTTTAATTTCTTTTACTGATGTTGCTGTTAAAAACCTGTTTGTGGATTTATGTGATTTTTCTTTGGGACACTTTAGTTTGACGTGTCCCTTAGTTTAGTCTCTTGTTTTCTTGTCATTTTCTTGTTTTTTTGTTACTTCTCTGACCCAAGCAGTCTCCAACACGGAATGAGAAGTTCCAACATTTGTGGATCATATGTTTTATATTTGTTTAAAGCAGTGAACCCCCCATAGAGTTAAATGGGCCCTTCATTGGAAACTATGTTCTACCGTCTAAATCCAACCCACAGGTGAAATGAAGACTCTTTTTAAGCAGAACCAGACACAATAAATATAAAAAATAGTTTATTTGAAGCAAAGAACAACTAACAAATAAATACTATAATAAAGTACAATAAAATAAAAGTACAATGTAAAAAATAAACTCATGGGTTTTATTTTTTCTCAGTTTTTGTAATAATTTAAAGAAACAGTTCTTCTCTCAAACTGAAAACTCACTTTCACTGGAATCATTTGGATAATTTCAGCTCTGGAATCGCCGATCTCGACTGAAAAAGGAGGTAAAAGGAGCTGTTCACTTGAAAACTACCACTTCATGACATCACAAGGTGGAACAAACAAAACTCCAGCTCTGTTTTTGAGGACAGAACTGTGCACCTTGCTATAATGCTACTTTTAAGTCACTTTCTCTGCAATGTAAGTATTTATATCTTACATTTTGGAGAAGCTTTTTGGGTATGCACGCTATTTATTTGTTGGAATGTCTCGCTATAATACTCCCTACGACACAAGCGCAGACAGACCAGTGCGGGACTTAAAGACATTCTGACTGCGCTGTCCGTTCAAGTCGCCCCGTCTGCGCTCGTGTTGTAGGGAGCATTATAGCGAGACATTCCAACAAATAAATACTGTACATAAATAAATACTGTACACAGCCAAAAAGCTTCTGGATCAAATTGAACAGAAAAGGAATGAAATGAAGTAGTGAAATTCTCTGTCCTTGCAGCAAAATCGTTTTACTTGACAAGTTTATATTAAAGTAAACTCCCTCTAAACTAGAATGAAACAGTTTTAAATAAGTTTTAAAATCTTGGCCAGATCAGAGAAATTTGCAGTGTGTATTAAAGCGGTTATTTTTTTCTCGCTTTTGTAATCATTTTTCTGTTTTTATGTGTGATTTTTGAGAGTTTTTCTGCCACACCCCACACGCCGATAGAAGTGAAACAGTCACTTATGATTTACTGTTGAAATGGGCTGAGGTATGACATTCTTTTTTCCAGTTTTTCCTTCCAGGGTGGAGTCGGCGGACAGAGTTCACGACCAGCTCAGTGCAGCTCTTCAAAAAATGGAAATGTATTGGATTTCATCTGTTAATCTTCATGAAAAACACAGAAAACGCCGAGCTTCCGCCTTCCTGCAGCTTTTTCTTTGAGATTTTAAAGGCAAACTGTCTTTTTATGAAAAACACAGAAAACGCCGAGCTTCCGCCTTCCTGCAGCTTTTTCTTTGAGATTTTAATGGCAAACTGTCTTTTTTTTTTACGTCTTTTTTCCTCCCTGCTCGCTCGCCTCTCCGCTGATCTGACCTGTAACCTGGGCTGGTGCTTGTACATGGAGACGAATGAGTTTAATGTGATTCTTTGAGGCTTTTACAAATATTCCAAAGGTAAAAAAAGCAGCAACTTCCCACAGAGACGATGGGGGGGAACTTCCTCCAGAAAAGTTGCATAGCGGATCTTTAAATTAGAAGAATAATATTGAGTAAAAGCCGAACCATCGTTAAAGTCCCAGAGACTGATTTACTCTTAGATTAAAATAAACAGAAAAAGACTTTTTTTTTAACACACCAATGAATAAATGAACCTAAAATTCACTGGATCTTATCAGGTCTTATATATACAGAGCCAGCAGCTTAATGTCACAGCAAAATATCAATGTCTATGGTTAAATGTTCCGCGGTTACCATGGCGAGGCTATGCAAACATTAGCAACACGACCAGAAAAGATTCATATTTGAATAGTCTTGAGCGTTCGTGGTCCTGTTTAGGCGCGAGTGACGACCTAAAAACACTGGGGAATGTTTTTTGAGAAGACTTGTTTTTGGTCACTAGATTAATAAAAAATAAAAAACCTACTTTAACGCCCCCGGTTTGGTTTGGTGTGGTTGGTAGTAATAAAATTGTGAAACAAGTGCGTAATTAAGGAAAACTGTTCTGCACTTGGACCAGTTCATGACCAACGTGAGTCAGTAAAGTCACGTTTTCTCTGTTTTTGTGTCATTTTTAAGCAGCTTTTCTGTATTTTCCCTAAACAAATGAGAGCTTATGCCTCTCGTTGCTGTTGTCAGGGATCAGATTGGTCCGAAATAGGGACACCCGGGACATTTCTTGAATAAAACTCGGTGGTTTTGAATAAATCTGCTGGAACAGGGGACACAGGGCTCAAAACTGGGAGTGTCCCGGGGAAATAGAGACGTCCGGTCGCTCTAGTATTGTTTGTCTGTTCACCTGTTGTTCTAATTAAGTCATTTCTTTCTGGTCAGATTGTGTTAAACTAAAGCTCAGATTTGAATAATTTGAGTGACAAGAGCTTCAGACAGAGCCTCTAGTTAGCATCAGAGCCCCAGGGAATGTTGATGGATCAGCTGGAAGACAGAAAAAAGTTCTTAACAACGATTTTCTAGATTTAAAGACGCTAGAGCTACGCAGTTACTAAGAGCAGTGCAAGCGTTAGCCACACGCCCTGAGACACTGACTGTGCTGCTTTATTCAGGGCCTGTTGGTGAAGTTCGGGGTCCGGTCCAGCGTCCGGTCTCGTGTCCAATCTGGGGTCCGACCGTGGCGTCTCCGGGACCTTGAGCAGATACTGTTTGACCACCTTGGCGTAGCCCTGCTCTTGGGACACGCACTGGTAGCTGCCGTAGTGCTCTTGGGCCATGGCGGGGATGAGGTGGAGGCAGTAGGACTTCATCTGCTGACAGGGGCTCCGCAGGGCCCCGTGCTCCCAGCTGTACTCGGCGTGGTACGAGTCTATGGGGCAGGAGAGGTAAAAGGGCACGTCCAGAGGCACCGAGTGGACCGAGGGGGACGTCTGGGCTTCCCGTTTGCTGCGAGACTGCGACTCTGAAATACAAACGCAACATTATAAATCCCAAGAAAAACGAATATTAAATAAACTTTTCATATCAAAGGGCCGATATGAAGATTCTCTGACCTGTTCTGGTGTCGTTTCCTCCTCACAAACAGACCTGGAGTTGTGTTTTGTTTCAAACCCTGCACATTTAGGCTGCGTTCTTCTCTCAAACTGAAAACTGTCCCAATTTGTGATGTCATAGGTAATACAGGAAGTGCTCCACTATGTTTTTAAACCTAAGATAACCTAATAATTTACAGACTTGTTTGTCCTGCGAGGTCTTCTACACAGGGATGACCAAGAGGCGCCTGCAGAAGCTTGGCTGAGCATAAATATGATCCGTACAGGGAACACAAACTGCCCTTTGGCCAGACACTTTTTGGACTTTCACAACAGTAATCCAGGGAATCTCAGGCTCATGGGACTGATCATGTACGTAAAGGAAAAAAATTAAAAAAAACAATGTGAAACTTTCTGGATTTATAAATTACAGGCAACAAAATATCCTGAGCTCAATGAAGATTTGGACTCCTGTGTTTTTATAACTGACTTTTTATAACTTGTTGTATGTATTTTTCTGTATTTTTGTGTGCATATACTATAACACTGCCCTCTTGTTTTTTTGCATCTTTAAACTGACTTCCCTTCCCTAAAGAGGTCCAGGAAGCGCTCCTTTTGACACTTTTTTATACTAAGATAACCTAATCTAAGCCGGATTTTCCTCCTTTGTTCCCTCAAGTTAGAGCTGCTGATTAGTAACCATTATATATTTGGTTAAACAAATACTTTCACTCGTTACAGTGTCAGCTCTGTCACGCTTACGTCATAAACCAGGAAGACGTTTGGAAACCTGCGATGACGACTTCCTTTAGGCTCTGTTCGTGTAGTCAGTCTGACAAAGTGTAGGAGAAATGAGAAAATGTCCCAGCTTTCTTCATCTCCGTGTCATTGTAGCGTTCCGTTATGTTCGGCTCGTCAACAGTTCCAACCGTACTTCAGTTTTCATCATTTTCCTCACTGACGTACAACTCCGAGCGACTGTGATTAGAAGAGACGAGGGGCCGGATTCAAGATGATTCCAAACAGCACAGACGTCTGCAGGCTTCATTTTACCTCGGAGCACATTTATCACAACTGTAGGTGAGTCCAGAGTCGGGAACGACACCGGAAGAGTCATCGCAGGTTTCCAAACGTCTTCCTGGTTTGTAACATGAGCCTGAATAAATCCCACACACCTTCACTAGAATAATTTGGATGATTTCAGCCGTGGAGTTGCCGATCTGTACTGAACTACATAAAGGTAAAGGTAAAAGGAGCTGTTCACTTGAAAACTCCCACTTCATGACATCACAAGGTGGAACAGTGCATTTTGAGCTTTGGAAATGCAGACGGACTAATAATAAAGTGTAACTGAAACGTGTGAATGAAACAAACACAAGTCCAGGTCTGTTTTTGAGGAGGGAAAAACATTAGAACTTGACTTAAAGCTGCAGAAGTTTATTACCATCAGCGTGGGACGTGAAGACATAATCCCTGTGTTGTCCATTCAAGTCCAGCTTGTCTGTGCTTGTGTTGTAGGGAATATTATACGTCTGATGACCTAGGCCAAGAAAACAAGATCAAGAACTGAGTGGGCAGTGTGGAGCTGACGCTGCTCTGCTCCAGTTTCTCAGATCAAACTGCAGGACTTTCATATTTGGAATTCCGACTGAACCAGCCAAAGAACCACACTGCAAAAAGCTTGGCCACAATTTACGATCTAAACACTTAAATCGATCAGAAAATTACTTAAAAGTAGTGAAATTATCTTGCTGCATGAACAGATCATTTTGCTTGACAAGTTCTCTTAAAATAAACTCCCTCTAGACTAGAATGAATCAGCCTCAGAACAAGTAAGAAGAGAATAAATCTGAAACAAGATGAAGAACCTGACAGAAGTTTGAAAATCTTGGCCTGATCAGAGACATTTACAATGCAAACAGAGCTGAAGTATGTGCACATTCTATTTGAAATGCAGCCCTTCTAACTTGAGAGGAACTGGAGTGTATCCAAAATAAGACCAGGACTAATGGCAAAAGTGGATATAAATCTGTGAGAGGAATGGCTCTAGGGAAGAGTCTGGATGACAGGTTAAAAAAATCAACATCAATAAAGGCAATTTAAAAAAAAACAAAAAAAACTACTACTACTACTACAATTACTACTGCTACAATTACTACTACTACAACTGCTACTACTACTACTACTACTACTACTGCTGCTGCTACTACTACTACTACAACTGCTACTACTACTACTACTACTACTATAACTACAATTGCTACTACTACTACTACTATAACTACAATTACTACTACAACTACAACTACAACTACTACTACTACTACTACAACTACTACTACAACTACAACTACTACTACTACAACTACTACTACTACAACTACTACTACAACTACAACTACTGCTACTACTACTACTACTACTACTACTATGTTCTGTGTCAGATCTGGGATGCTCCAGGTCCTGGGTCACATACTTCTCTTTGGTCGACTCTGCTCGGCTCGTTTAAGCTCATTTGGAATTTCAAAATAAACATATTTTATCTCTGGACTTAAGCTGTGCGACTTTTAATTCAGGTGTTTTTCAGGTGTTTAAGCTCATTTGGAATTTCAAAATAAACATATTTTATCTCATGCCTGGACTTAAGCTGTGCGACTTTTGATTCAGGTGTTTTTCATGACATTTCATTCTGTGTAAGGCTGCCTCACTTTTTCATTGCCTAGTCAGAACATAAACTCTGACCAGTCTGACCAGCGTCAAAACAATGACATTTATGGTCGTTGTACAGAAATACAACTGATGATCTGCAGAACTGAGTTTAACCCTCCACAATATTTTCTGTTTGTCATGCGGCTCGTGTGTCATGTGTGGTCTGTGTCCTTGGTCTGGGTTGACAAAAGCTAAATATTTACCTTGTTGTGGACACACTGTGTGGTTTCCAGTCATTAAATTCTGGAGGCTTCCTCTACAAGAGAAAATCAATCAGTGTGACAGTAAAGTTCATTAAGGCGTGTTTGTTCAGAGCTGCACTCACGGAGCGGTCGCCGTGCACCTGGAAGCAGATCTGGACCAGGCGCAGTACGGGTCCTGAGCCAAAACACAGTCCTCACACGAAGGGGCGTACTCACACCTCTGCAGGTCCACGACCACGATGGAGTCCACCAAACCGACCACCAGTTTCCTCTGCAAACACACAAACAGGAGGCTATAATCATTGGTAACCATTCTTATTTTTATGTAGCGTGTTTCCAACAAGCACACATGTTTTAGAGTAAACATATTTGTGTAGTCAAAACAGTCTGATCCAGAAACACCCACACCAAACCAGAGCCCTGTGACCACACCTGAGGGCAGAGAGCACAAAAGAAATGTTTCATATTTGACAGAAACAACTAAGATTCAAAAGGTTTTCTGTATATTTCGCTCCAAAAGCAAAACAATGGCAAAAATGTACTACTAAAAATGTAAAAATGCTACTGTATTTTTTTTAAATGTAGTTTTAGACTCAACAGCCCATCGGCTTCACTCATCTCTTTATCAGCGTTATGTTGTTAATCGTAGAACTTTTCACTTCCCATTTCTGCCACTAGAGGGTCAGGATCCTCCCTGGCTAAAGATAAACACAAGAAGAAGAAATAGAAAAAAAACGCAAAGCTCAGATGACCAATGTCCAAAAGATTTTTTTATTTTTAAATGATGTTTTGGCAAATGATGTTTTTTCTTGCTTTGGACCACAGTGTGTAAAATCTCAAACAAGACAAAAGTTTAAAGTAAAATAAACTTTTCTCCAGTCGAATTTCTCAAGTTTATCACTGTGTACTGTAGTCCAAAGCAAAAAAAAAAAAAGATAAAAATGTAACGGAAATATTTTCTGGACATTTTGGACACTTTTGGAGTGTGCTATGCTTTTTTTTTCCACTTTTAAATTGACGTTCCTTGTTTTCTGTCTGAGCATTTACCTTCTCAGAGTCCAGTTTCATGGTCAGGATGGTGGAGCGATCTGGGAGACGTGTTTCTGAGACGACGACTGGAGTAGGACCCGCCTCCAAGACCTTATGGATCTTCCCAGAATCTGAACAAAAACAGAAGCGCAGCCTCTTACCTCCAGCAGGTATTTTTAGTTTATTGTTTTATGAAATATCAATAGAATAATAATACAGGAAGAGGGCGGGTAAAGAGGGAAGCACTTCACAAAAGAGCCAAACATATTGTATAATAGAGCGGACAAAGTGACCAGTGTTCAGCTCCACTCAAATGAAGCTCACTGAGGCTAGCACTTATAGAAGCAAATTTAAGGCCAGGTCTATATTAGAAATAGGATGGAATTTATGGACAAAATAGTGAAATAAAAACCCTAGGATCATGTAGAGTGAATTCATACAAACGTTTTAAAACCAAAGTGCTGAGGCTCACGGCGGCAGTTAGAGAGAAGAGCGACTTTTTTCAATACAAAGTGAATTGGAACCGGAGTCGATGGAGCCGGAAATGCGCCCGTGCTCATTTCCTGTCTGTACATTCATACGAACAGTCTAGTGCCGAACCAAAGAAGGACGCACCGGTGGCCAGAAGCAGAACGTTGTACATGTTGTCGTCGGCTCCTCGGACCCGGTCCACCGTGATCTTGGTGTAGTTGTAGCTGCTGACGTAGAACGGGGCTTTAACGTGCACAGAGTGGACCCAGCCGGACATCTCGGGATGGTCCTTGATGATGTGGACGGTGCTCAGTGGAAGATTCTGGCTGTTTTTCACGCACTGCAGAAAAAAGAGGAGGAGGATGAAGAGGAGGAAGAAGAGGAGGAGGTGGACATTACACTTGAGTTATGTGTGTGGGGGGTGAACATGCTGGTGCAGGAGAATCTAATCTACGCAGAACTGCAGTGAGAGCAGAGTCAGCCTCAATAAAAACACAAGTACTAAGGGTTAGATTAAACCAGGAGCTACCAGTACCTCTCCATCCCCTTCAAGGAGCTCACCAAGAGGTTTCTGAATGATATAAATTGTGCTTAAATTCTGTTAATTTGTTGCCTATTATCTTGTTTCAGTTCATCTTTATTCTGTCCTCATGGTCCATTTTTAAAACAGACAAGGACAGTGACAAAACAATGAACATTTATGTTTTGAAAAGACGACCACACCAGTGTTTCCACATATTGAACTGGGATCTTATTGCACTGAGGCTCGTATTTGTGACCGACATTCTTATTTCATTAGTATCCAGCCTGCAAATACAATAAAGTTCTCAGTGCAGCCTGCAGAACGTTCACTCGTGCTCTCGTGGTCACTCTCTTGTGTTTTTGTTTTTGTAAATGTGGCTCACAAGGAAAAAAGTTGGAGACCGCTGGACTAAACTATGTATAGGAACAATACTCTGCACCGCCCTGTAATAAACTCACTCTTTATTCCACCATAGAAACCAAAGTGGGGTTGGAATAAACAGGACTCAACACGAGAGATAATTTCAAGAAATATTTTAAAATTAGACCTGTAGTGTTTGTGTGTGCTCTATAGTCATAATCTCTGACCCCCGTGGATCATTATGTTTAATTTGAATATCAAATCATATCATTAAATCATAATATTGATCTAAAATGACTTCATAAAAGAAACAAGTGCGCAGATTTCCACGTTAGAAAACTGTGGCGTCCAATGGAGCTGATGTGGCCGTAAAGCGCCGCTACTTTCTCTAGACGACAGATCAGATCACATGAGCGAGCAGATTTTATAAAATTTGTTCCAAAATGATTATGCGAAGATTAAGAAAATAAAACTGGAAAAAATACAGAGTAGGTGTATGTCGGGGGTAGATCGAAAATAAGCGATTAAAGATGATCCTTCATGCACAAATCACTCCAAATCCAGCTTCAAGAGGGTTTGACATGGTTAAAAAACTGAAAAAATCGACTGTGTGGTGAATATGAGTCAAATAGCAGAACAAATTTAAATAAACTATAAACTAAGCTTAATATCATCATCAACTTCCTTTTACCAAAATGACTCTTCTGCAAATTTTAAAACAGGAATTGCAGTAATTTTAAACGTGACTGAAGTAGAAGAAACTCCAGAGCTGGAGGTGGGGTTTGTTTTATACAGACTAACTTCAATTACAAAGTCTGTGTCATTTATGTTTATGTTAAATTGATGTTCTGCAGTTGCATCATGCTGGGGGTGTTCTAAGGTTATAATATACTGAGTGTCTATTTTTAAGTTATTTTAAGCCATTATTTATTATCTTGTTTTATTGCATGTTTCCATTTTCTTGCTGTTCTTGAACTGTGCGTTGCAACACTGGAATTTCCCCACTGTGGGACTAATAAAGGCAAATCTTATCTTATTTTACATGTATGTGTATCACAGAAAGTTTAGATGTTACCACAATGCAAAAACAGGCCAAAAAGTTTTAAGATTATTTTAAAACTCAAGAAAAAATACAAAATGGATTTAAAAAGCACATTTTCATTTGTTTGTGATCAGTCCGAACGTTCATGGTCCTGTTTGACAAAAAAATGAACGTGACTAAAAATCTAATGTTAATTCAATTGTGCTTGTAATTTGGTGTTTGACGGATCAGATCAGCTGTTGTAGTTCAGCTAAGCCAGTTCTCCGTGGTCAGATTGTGTTAAACGAAGCTCAGATTAACTGGAGTCAGACAGAGCGGTGCTTGCAGTTAGCGCCACGCCCCATGGACTGTTGATAACATCAGCTGCAAAGTGTCAAAAGCAAACCAGTGCATCTTAAGTGTTTTCTGTGTGAGTTCAGTCCATCTACGCTAATATAATATAACAATAGTGTTTTGAAGTAAAGAGGAAGTGTGTTTAAAATGAGATAACACGTCTCTAGCACTCAGCACTGTGTGGAAAAGCCTGCGGATCTTTTACATTTACCCTAAAGAACTTAAATGAGTAAAAATGAGAAGTTAGACGAGCAGAAATAAAAGTTAAAGTAGTGAGTTTGCAGAGACTCACGTGTCCTGGCCGCGGATCGGGGATCGGCCCGTTGTGGCCTTTAAACGTGGACTTCTCGAAAACCTCTTCGATCATTCCGATGGTGTAGACGCACACGGCCGTGGAGTTCCTAAAAACAGACACTAGTTAAACATGAATAACTGTGTGTTGGTTATGCATTTATTTGGTTATCACAAGTGGACTTCTCTATTTTACTTTGTGTTACTGGAACTTTGGCAGTTTCTTTATTTTATTTTTGTAAATCTTTTTGATCTGCTGGTGAGTTCAGAGCAGAGGGTGGGGACATGAGGCGCTAAAACCTCTTGGGCAGAACAAAGCAGGATTACTCAAAATAAAACTCTCAGTTCCAGTGTGTTTCTCTCATTAGTTCACTAAGCTTCAAAAAGCAGATTTTGCGTCACGTGATTTGCTTTAAAGACGACCTATAGTGTTTGTGTGTGCTTTATAGTTATAATCTATGACGCCCGTGGATCCTTAAGTTATCATTTATTTTTATGTTATTTTAAGTTGTAATAATGATTTTAAATTATTTAATAAAAGACATAAATGCTCTGATTTCCACATTAGAAAACTGTGGTGTCCAGTGGGGGCTGACGTCGTAATACAATAAACATCGTCACACAAAGCGTCGCATGTGGGACCCTCCTATGGGAAGCTGCCATGGATCTACAATAAGAACTGGATAAGCCACGCCCCCTCTGTGCGCACTAGTGGCCGCTCCAGGTACTGCAGCTCCGGCCCAGACAGAATTCTCCCTTAGAAGCACAATGCATTTTTTTGTGAAATGAAACTTCCCGTGTTCAGCTGACAGGACATCGACGGCTTCATAAAGGTCAAATCTTGTAGGGTAACTTCTATATTTTTACAATATGAACCTTAAAAAATGTTTAAATCGTCATGGCACTTAAAAATCAGCTTAGTTACGTGACAACAGGCACTACTGGGCTTTTCTGACGTCACACATTAGGAAGTGTTGGGCTGAAAATCAGAAAATAAATGCGGAAATTGAGCTCCATGAGCACTGGCAATTGAAAAGGCGCCATCTTGGGTTCATCTCAAACATGCACCAATCACTGCAAAGACTTCACGAGGAAACAATAGAACAGCTCTGAAAAGTTGATCATCAGAATAGTTCCGCTTTAACAAGAGCTACTTGAGGTGACAGACTGTT
Source organism: Scartelaos histophorus (assembly GCA_000787155.1). Lineage (NCBI taxonomy): Eukaryota > Metazoa > Chordata > Actinopteri > Gobiiformes > Gobiidae > Scartelaos > Scartelaos histophorus. The sequence continues at coordinate 15,537 of KN521282.1, read as the reverse complement.
ACTGCTGACAGCGAGTTCTGACTCTGCTGATGAAGGAAAAGCAAGTTCGCACCAGCTGCTTGTGAAAACGCCGTAGACTCTAGTTTTGGTCCAGTCTTCCTCGTGCTGGACGTAAATGTCCTGGAGACGACTGAAGTAAAGCGACTCCTCCGGAAAGCCACACACCAGCCGAGCTTTGATGAATGAAGTCCACATGTTTTGAAAGAATCGCTTGGATCCTCCTTCGTCCACCTGGCAGAGACACAGCACACACAAAAGAACTCAGAATGTTTTAGAGCTTTCAAAACAGTAACTTCTGATCAAAAAAGCTGAAGGCAGATAGAACAAACGCAAATAAATGTTTAATATTTGACATAAAGAACTAAAATTCTTGTGTTTCTGTATATTGTGCTCCAAAAGCCAAACAATGACTAAAGTGAACACGCCTATTTATACTTTGCAGCTGATGGCAACATTACCAGGGGGTTTGATGCTGACTGTAGACACTTCTCTGTCTAAAAGTCTGTTACTCAAGTTAAATTCCGCTAGCCGCTGCATTCCAAATTGGAAGTGAGCCTGGACGCACTTCCAGCTCCATCGACTTTGGCTGCAGTGCACTTTGCATTGACAAAATGTCGTCCCTCTCTGTAAATGCTGCTGTCAGACTTATAGACGGTATAAAGTGTGACGTCACCCGCAGCGTTCAGCCCAAATGAGGCTCCCAATGTTTCACGGTAAGAGGACTGATTTGGAACTAGGCTCTACAAAACGAATAAGAAAATAGTGAGATAAAAACACAAGGATCATGTGGGGCGAGTTAATACGAACGTTTTAAGACCAAAATGAGGAGGTTCACAAGAGCAGTTACAGAGCGGAGTCACAATATTCCAGTGCAAGTCAATGGGAGCCGGAGTCAGAAGGAGCCAAAAGAATTGAGAACTTCTTATTTGGAACCATAGAACTGTTATAAAATCTGGAATCCAAGATGGCGTCATATTGTTTTCAATGGTCTGAGTTCA
>KN521282.1:0-14529 GCA_000787155.1 Scartelaos histophorus | reverse complement strand
ACCGCAAAAAAAAAAAAAAAAAGTTCCTTATTTCTTCCTGATTTCTAGGCGCTATGGCAATAAAAAACACAAAAAAAGTTTGTGTTGTGAAAATACAGAAGTAACCCTACAAAATCCAACCTTTATGAAAGCCCTGATGCCCTGTCAGCCGAACACGGGCAGTTTGATTTCACAAATAATGCATTGTGTTCTATTCTTTGTGGGGCGGAGCTGCAGTACCTGGAGCGACCACTTATCAACCTGTGGTTGGGGATAAAGTGGGCGTGTCTTATCCAGTTATTCTTATAGATCCATGTTTGGAATACGGCACTATCTCCATGTGTACATACAGTCTAAGGCTCCTCGTTTTGGTCTTAAATGTTCGTATTCACCCCTCTACATGATCCTGCTGTTTTTATTTCACTTTTTGTCCATAAATCCCGTTTCTATTCCAAAACCAGAACTCAAATTTGTCCCTATAATCTCTAACCTCATGAGCTTCATTTGACTGAACTTTGTGGGTGACGTCAAACTCAAAATCCACTTCCATATAAAGTCTGTACCAGAAAAGTTACAGTAAAGTGACAATACCATAATGATCATGTATCCTTCTCATCAACATGACACACAGAGCCCTGGGCCAGCGTGTCCGCCTATATGACGTTATGTTTTGTTCTTTGGGTGCAGCAGCTGTTGAATTTTCTATGACACCCATTGGCGTCATGTTACCCACCTTACACACTCGCGCCACCCTCGAGATCCACTGCTCGGCTTCAGGATTGGTGTCCGAATTCTTTTCTCGAAAAAATACGTAGATCTTCTCATTGTCTGGGTCGTTCTCTCGTTTCACCCAAGAGGACGCGATAAATGTGGGCTCTATGACAGAAAAACACACAAATGTTATCTGTGTGTATGCAGGTTACAGGGCCCCGCTACGATCCATGTTCCACTGTGGTTTCTCATCACAAACAGAGCTGGTGTAATGTTTTGTTTCACACTCACACCCTTATTTAGGCTGAGGTCTTCTCTCAGACAGAAAACACCCTTGCTCAAACTCGGGTATGTTTTGACTCGGGTAACATCTTTGGCTTATGGCTTAGTTGTGGCTTAGAGTCAAGTTTGTGTGTAATACACACAAAACACAAATGTGTTTGCAAAACAAACACATTTTAGTCATGATAGACAGTTTCTTTGCAATATCTAAAGGACATACTGTTATTGAGGCCATTTACCAATATATCAAAATACAGATTATATACTTGATGCAGGTTTTGTTTGAGTAGAATGATTAGAAAAACAGAATTAACTACATAGACCATGATCGTTTAGGGCCAAGATAAAGAAATTGCTGATATTAAAAACATTTGTAGTCTTAATTCTCTGATATATGACAATGATCTGACAGACTGAAATAAATCTTAGCCAGTGCACTTCTAAAATGGCCAAAAGCATCTTCTACGATCCTCTACGATCCACTATGATCCTCTACCATCCACTATGATCTTCTACGATCCACTATGATCTTCTACGATCCACTATGATCCTTTATGACCCTATACGATCCACTATGATCCTGAATGACCGTCTACTACCCTCTACAATCCACTATGATCCTCTATGACTCATTACGATCCTCTACAATCCACTATGATCCTCTATGACTCATTACGATCCTCTACAATCCACTATGATCCTCTATGATCCTCTATGACCCACTACGATCCACTATGATCTTCTACAATTCACTACGACCCTTTGTGATCCACTGCGACCCTTTGTGATCCACTGCGACCCTATACGATCCACTATGACCCTCTGTGATCCACTATGACCCTCTGTGATCCTCTTCAACCCACTACGACCTTCTGTGATCCTCTACGATCCACCACCACCCTCTATGATCCTCAGTGACCCTCTATGACCCTTTACGATCCTCTAAGAATCACTACAATCCTCTACGATCCTTTAAGATCCTCTACAATCCTCTAAGATCTTTTATGACGGCAAGATCGATCATAATCAAATAACTATTGTAATTTGAATAGACACCAGTAAAAAAGGCTGTTTTGGATTGGTACATGACGTAGCTCCACAGAGTTCTACTAGACGTAAAACATATAAAACCGCAATAACAAGTCTACATGTTCTAAAATACATGTATTCTTTCTTTAGCCGTTCATATTTGTGGACTTACTCTCAGCTGGATTGTTTAAACTGTCAATTGTTTGAACTATTGACTTCAGAATAAAAATTCATTCAGTATTTGCTCAGTCTCAGAATTCGTATAAAATCTGCTTAATAAATATTGTCACAGGTTTTAGTTTGTTTCAGTTGTTTGGCACATTTAACTATTGACATTTGCAAAACAGCTCACAAAAAAATCTTCAACAGAATTTTAGTTTTCATCAACAATTCATTTCATTTTAGCAAAGTGCATTTTCAAAGCTGAGGGATCATCCTCCAAAAGCAGGTTTAACCATCTTGAACGGTCTGTGTTTTTTTCTGGTACAGCTCCAATCTTATCCTAGCACAGAAATATCTCCCTACTTGGAATGAGATAAGACCTCATGGCACCAGATCATGCAAAACAACATTTCCAGCATATTTTTACATTTGCCTTGGATAAAAAGGGGCCCTGTGTTCTCCTCTATGTCTTTTACTTATTTTATTGATTTTACCTATTTTACTTACTTACAGCTATTTTATTGTTGTTATAGTTTTGCTTTTATTTAATTTAACTGGTTTTATTGACTGGTGTGACCACAATTTAGCAATTTAACTGTTTGTTGTCTTTATTTTATTTATCTCTGTGCAGCACTTTGAAAACTGCTTTGCTAAAGAAATAAAGTGAATTTGGATTTCGATTTGAGAAATGGCATCTCGTCCCAACCGTAATCTTCACTATTGCACAGAAATTGCACACAAATAAATACTGGTCCCCAAAATGCAAAATATTGGGCCTCAAAATGCATAGTTTGACCTTTCATATACTGAACGACAAAACAATCAATATAGTAATTATCATGACAGGAACCTTTGAACCTTTCTTCCTGTTTTACACGTCTGATTTTCATCATCTCTGTTCAAATACAAGTTTCAAAATCTGTGCTTAAACGACTGGAAAAGCAAATACTTTGGGGGTGAGATTTGGCTCATTTTGCTTCTCAAATCGGTTGTTTTCACAGATACATATTTTAATCATACCTAAGACCCAGCTGTGATGCATCCAGACATGAGTTCTCCCAAATTTTCTTCTAAACTGCAGAGAGCTCCCATCACTTTCCAGAGGAGCTGCAGCATAAAGGTCCCCCTCTGTGAACAGAAGAAGAATCACATGACAGTTATATTATTTAACAGGGAGCAGATGGCACACTGCCCCGCCGCACATGACGGCCAACAATTATATAACTGAGTGATTTGCTTAGTTACACTTTAGTTTTCCAGTCCTGTTTTTATAAGAAGATGAGGGAAGATGCAGCAATGAACATACCTACTGTGAGAGATATGGAATTCTGGGAGTATGTGAATGGAGAAATGCCCTTTCCATCAAAGCCTTCCAATGAATGGTTTTGTACTGCAGACTGCGGAAAAAAAATAAAAAATATTATTAAAAACTAAGTAGTCCAACAAGGTTCATTCTAATATTTTTCTTCTAGTATTTAAAAAAAAAAAAAAAAGTGTTTAATGGAAGAAAATGGAAAAAAAAAAAAAAAAAAAGTGTTTTCAACCCTGTTTCGACTGCTCAGTGATCGGTCAGATGATTTTATCAGGTTTTGATGCAGTCAGACGGTATCCCAGGTGTGTGGGAATAAAAAAAGTTCCCTCGTCTCAGTTTAAAGTCCCGTCGGCACTGAAGAAGTCGGACAGCAGATGGCGCTGTCGTCCTGCCTCCTCCAATAGGAAAACTGCACCAAAACCTGTTTAAATCATCTGACCAATCACAGCATCATCACATCACATGACCACTCTGAGGAAACTTTCACGTATGAAACCAAACGGTCTGAAAAAAGAATCTTATAAGATCAAGTTGACAGTGTGTGTTGGGTCGGTGGTCGGCCAAAGTGCAGTGGTCAGATCCCTCACCAGTGTCCAGCACTTTGGTCTGTGTCCATTTGTCCCACACACAAACACTTCACCATTGAGCTCCTCGATGACTGTGATGACGTTTCCACATGGATCCTACAGATACACCCACAGTTAAAAATAATAATTTCAATGAAATACTGATCATTTGCAGCTGTCATCAACATTCCCTGTGGGTGTGATGCTAACTGTGGGTATGCTCTGTCTGAGACTGTGTTAGACTTTAATCTGAGTCCAATATTATTATACAAAACTGACTCCTGTGAGATTTAAACCATGTTACAATGTTCTTACCTCCTCTAAATCAGACTTGGAGCTGTGTTTCGTTTCATTCACATGTTTGAGTAACTCTTTATTATTCATCTGTCCACATCTCCAAAGCTTAAAATGCTCTGTTCCACCTTGTGATGTCATGACCTTTGGTTCAGTAGAGATTGGCAATTCTTAGGTTGAAATCCCCCCAAATTCTAGTGAAGGTGTGTGGAGTTTAAAAACATAGTGGAACATTTCCTGTATTACCACATGACATCACAAAGTGGAACAGAAAGATAAAGATTTTGAGCTAAATTTGTCTGTCCAGCTCAGGTTTCTGTTCTGTTGATGTCAAATCAATACAGTTTGGACCCCTATAAAAAGCTGCTTCAGCTCCTGTATATAGACCTATTGTTCTGAATCAGTGTTATTTCAGTCAAATGTAAACCTCACCTCTGGGCTTTCCAGTGATCCAGCGGTTAACAAGTCATATTTCTGTACAGAGAAATGTCATTACACAACCATGAAACGACAGAAATAACTGCTGTGGTTTGCAAATAAACAAAAATATATATCACAACACCACGATGTTTTTCAGGGTCAACCTGCTGAGCAAAAGCCACTTCATGTAATGGGTCCTGACACAATGGACCACAAACTCATTAGAAATACATGGAGACGAATGCCTTAAGGCCACAGGTCCTTTGTTTTAGCAGCACATTGTGTTTGGTGTCGTAAAAGTGATTCATATTAAGTCCAGTGGAGCATGAAATGAAGGAAGGGATTAGGAAGCAGTCCAAGGTTTTTTAATATATTTCTCTGGTTAAACATTACACTGGCTGTAGAGATTCTTGGTTGATGCTGCATTCGATTGTGCTCATGACTCAGGGAAAACCATAGACTGTATAAAAGAAGTGGAGTAAGCGAGTGTCACGATGCTCAAATGAGGCTCCTGATGCTTCACGGTTACTGGAGCGAATCTGGAGCCAGGCTCTATATTATGAATAGGATTTCTTTGACGAATAAAATAGTGAAAAAAAAAATTCTGGATCCTGTAGAGCGGATTAATAAGAACATTTTAAGACCAAAATGACAAGGCCACAGCAGCAGGTCCAGAGAGACGAGCCACAAGATCCTAATGTAAGTCAAGGTTTAGAAGGAGCCGGAAGAACCTCCCGGAGCACTTCCTGTTTGGCACATACCGGCTAGCGCGTTAGCTATGTCCATACATATATATACGGTCTATGGGGAAAAGGACCTCCACCTCGAGAAAGACCAAAGGACCAGCCAATCAAATCAGGGTTCTGAGACATAAACTCAGGCTAGTTCGGTACAGACGACTCGGTTGGATATTAAACGTTCTTGGGCATCCATATTTTCCCATCTGTTGCAATGGAACTCATTTACAATGGATATCAGGAGAACTGACTTGGATTTATCCACTACGACATCCAATAGAACGCAGCGTCAGTGCAGCCCCTGATTTTTTTGCTTGTTCAGCTGTTGTAATCCAAATATTCAGCATGGTGTTCAGCTCCGTGTCTCTTTCAGTGACACATGTTCCAGTTCGACTCACAGATCCAGCTCATCTCAACTAAGTGAGTTAGGTTCACTCCCCAAACTTCAGCTCCATCCTCTGAGATCCAGATAAATCCTCATAATCAAAATTAAATATTTGTCAGAGAAATTCCATTTCTGAGTTGAACTGAGGACTCACTACAATCTCTGTCCCTGTTACCTTGGCCAACGTTATCAGCGGTATAATACTCCCTACAACAGAAGCATGGTCTGGACAAGGTCAAACTGGACTGGTGTAAACTGGATAACACTCTCACAGAGTCTCTGGGCCCTGTTTTAAATAAACTCCTCCAGAGTCAGTCCTCCAGCCTCAGGCCTCTTCTCTAAAACAATAACTGATCGACTAATCAATCGATTAATCAGCAAAGTGAGCAAACGGCGCACATTACTGTATGTCTGTTTTTATATGCACAGTTTAATATTCATGAGACAATAATAACATAAAGGTAATAAACACAGGGACTTATGATTCTGTTTTAATAACTTCACCCAGCGACTGTCTGTTTCCACGCTGATATCGCAGTGTTTTCCTTTTGCCTGCTCCTCGCAGGTGGCAGTGCCTTTAATAAATCCGTATCAGCTCTTTGTGAAGGGCACTTACAATGCAGTTCTGGTTAATGTGTACCCAGCTGCTCGCTCTTATCTCACAGCAAGCCCCATAGAATCTAAATAAATACTCCCCACTGAGCTCCCCATCCGCTGTGACCAAGACTCAGGACACATGTTATCATCAGTGCATTTGTAAAACTGTTAAAAAAAGCCCAATATTACATGACACTTGACTCTTGTGAGCTTCAGGTCGTGTTCTAATGTTCCCTCCTCAAAAACAGACCTGGACTTGTGTGTTGTTTCATTCACACATGTTTGAGTAACTCTTTATTATTAGTCTGTCTTCATCTCTAAAGCTCCAAATGTTCTGTTTTGATCAACTGAGATCGGCAATTCCGGAGGTGAAATGATCCAAATGATTCTCGTGAAGGTGTGTGGTGTTTAAAAACACAGTGGAGAACTTTTTCTATTGCCGCATGACATCAAAAAGGGGAAAAGAGTGATTTCCAATTGAGAATTCACCCTCATAAATCCATTTACATGCTATACTTCTGCCCTAAACTTCCACGTAGGTGAAATAAATGTCAAAAACTGCCTTCCCCTTTCATCAAATATTTAACAAAAAGCCAATTTACCTCCATGACGCGATAGTTACTTGTGTTTAGTCTCCACACAAATTCTTTTCCCCCAACGTACAATTCTTCATCGTTTTGTTTGTAGAAAAACACAGTGTGGTTTTGTCTTTCTGGGTAAATGGCAATCTCCACTGCATCTGGGGATTAGAGAATAAACCATTAATTAATCACCTGCCCCTGTCCCGAAGCGCGCAGCAATTACTCTAAGTGCGCCTTTCAATTTAATCTGAATTATTTAGAAGCGTATTAGGTTCAATAAAAGAATACGGGCTTAAAACATTAAAAAGTCAGAAAATGTAGTCGAGGATACTTACTGTGGCTTAAAACTCTGGGTGCGTTTCGTGATCCAAGAGTGGGAGCGTCTTCTATCATATGGCTGAGGAGAACTTTAAATATCCCAGCGAGGTAAATGTACAGAAGTATTGCCCGGTCCATGGTCAAGACTGTAATGTTCAAGGCAGTGGAGTAGTGGCTAAGCACATCCTCCCATGGGGAAGGAACCCAAATGCGACATGAACTGAAGTACACGACACAATACAGTCACAGAAGAGCGAGTCCAAACTACCACTAACCCAATTCTGTCGTCCCGGTGTAATAAAATAAAATAAATGTCTCTTGAGCGCGCTTGTATCTGCAGAAAAAGAAATGCCCGTGTCCTCTGGCGCACGGAGCATAAAGACTGTATATTCTCTACACAGTCTGCATGGCGCGGAGTAGAGCTTTACTTCATCCTACCGAGACCGAGAAGGCTGTATTTAGGCTAATCGCTGGTTTATTTACCTGGATCGGTAACAGCCACTTACCGTTACCATGGAGCCACGTACCGTTACGCAGAAACCCAACTATAAAGAAATACATAAAATGTGTGGGAAAGAATATTAGTAACTATAATATTCATATTCATCAATTTCAGCTTCCCCTTATTTTATTTATTTATTTTCATCCCGTTGTAAATATTCATATTCGTTGACCTCAGCTTTCTGTTTAGTAACATTTTGAGCCTCATTTAAAAATAAATATAAAAATAATCGATAAATTCGTTGATCGCTATGGCAACGGCCGTCATTTTTCAGCATTCTGAAAAAACTACATTAATAATAAGAGTTTATCGATTTATTTAAGGTTTTTAATAATATGCAAATACTAGTAAATAGACCAGAGGTATACAATTTAATACCAGATAGAAACAAGAGTGTCATTTTCATGGTAGTATTATTTCTATTTAATTTTAAATAAATTTTATTTTTTATAGTTACGTGGTAAAAAGGAGTGACGCAGTCTCACGTCGACATTTTGAACCGATCAGGTCAAATTAAAGGGTTATTTTCATGTTTTATTGTATTTGTATTTACATGTATTTTATTTTTGATTATTTGTATTTGATTTCATTTTTTTATTTAATTTTATTTTTATAATCACGTGATAAAATGACGCAGGCTCACTTTTAACCAATCAAACGCGAGCTGACAAAACTACACATCCGGGATCGTTCCTCTCCTGACTGAGCCATGGTAAACATTTAATAATAATACAAATTGCCTGGTTTTATTATCTGTATCTTGTACGCGAGATGTGTATCAATGCACGTCGCACATTATTAGCTAAACGTGGCTGTTTACATCGTTTGTCAGGATATAAAAACGGGCAGGCTAACAGGCTATGCTAACGTTTCTACTTCTTGGGATGTGCACTGAATGAGATTTGTGACTCTGTTTTCTGGATCACAGAGGTTCAGATTCTGTGGAGATTTGGATTGCCCTGACTGGGTTCTTGCAGAAATTAGCACACTGGCTAAATTGGTAAGTAACAGACGATTAATATCACAACTTAATTATAAGTAAGTATAGATACAGGCACTTTTCTTTTCTCATATTTGTATTTTGTGTTTTTTCTGTAGTCTAGTGTCAAGATGAAACTACTTTGTGCACAAGTCTTAAAAGATTTACTTGGAGAAGGGATTGATGTAGGTATTGAAAATTGTTCTAATTCCTAATGTAGTTTGTCATATTTGTTTATATCTGCATTATGTTTCTTTCTCCACAGTATGACAAGATTACAAAACTAACAGCAGATGCAAAGTTTGGTAAGTCGGCTTTTTAAATGTAGTATTATTATTTCATTTGCAACATACAACATGCACACGTTAAACAGGACAGGACAGTAAGTACAATGCAGAAAAATACAAACATGCATGGAAATAATAACAGTACATAGGCCAGTCTGTACAGCTACAAGTGGAAGAGGAAGACAATGTGGAACCTAATTACATTTGTTCATGAGTTCTCTGGATTGGTATTGAAGCTCATTCATCTAAAAAACCTTACCTTAAATGACGGTGTAAAAAAATGAAGAGATAAAGGAGATATTTGGGCACATGAGAAGAGGGATAGGTCCTTGTTTTGCCAAATTTGATTTTGCTTTAATTTTTTTATTGATTTATTGTTTTATTTGTTGATTGATTGACTTACATCATTTGTTATTATTTTATATCCATTCCCCCAAGAGCCATCATTTTCCCCAAGAGCAACAAATCCCCCGATCGAGTTATAGAGAGAGATAATGTCATTTCTAGAGAGAGAATATATTTTAACACAGCTCCACACTAACAGAATCACATTATTCTTGATGTCTGAATCTCTTGTTTCAGAAAGTGGAGACATTAAAGCCAGTGTGGCCGTGCTCTGCTTCATTCTCTCCAATGCAGCAAAGCACGACGTGGACTGCGAGTCTCTGTCCAGTGAATTACAGCAGCTCGGTTTACCGAAAGGTGAGATCTAGAATCACCATTGTGTAAATTTCAGATTTTTAAACTATAGTTCATTCTGTTGGACTTTGGCTCAAGTGAATCTTCTAACCATCCAAAATATTATTGTTTTTATTATCTGTTGTATCAGAACACACCACCGGCCTGTGCAAGTCCTATGAGGATAAACACTCTGCCCTGAGGGACAAATTAAAAGAGTCGAGCCTGAGATGTGAGTATTTCTGTCTGACTGAAACACTCTGTCCTCAGTGGTGCTGAGCTGTTGTTTGGTCACGCTGTGCAGTGGGGCGTCTCGAGGCTGTGTCATGGCGAGTCGATTACACTTTAAGCTCCAGTGAATTGAAGGACGTGAACGAGCCCAGTGTTCAGCTGAAGCTGCAGGTCAAAGGAGCAGAGTCAGGAGCCTCTGAGACGACGCTGGTGTCTATGTCTGCTGACAAGTTTAGAGTCCTGCTTTGTGGTCTGTGTATTATTTAACCTATTACAAAGTCTTCTCAGTGGATTGAACTGTTCTTTACGTGGCTGTTTTTTGTCTTTTGTATTTACAGAGCTTAAACAAGCACAGAGTCTGATGAATTCTCTGCAGTGAAGGAGGAAAAAACAGAACATAATGCCCAAATGTTATACTGCATACTGTACTTTTTATGTTGTGTGTCAACTGTAAATAATTATTTTCATTGACAAATGTTGTAACACTGTTTTTGCACAAACATTTTAACTGATTTATATAAATGAATTTATTACATTTAATGAATGTCTCTGTCCCTTTTTATTAAGTCTGTTACACTGAAAAATAGTTTAATCTGATTTGGGCTACTATAGATCAGAAAATGATCTACAGATAAGGACATAATGGAGGAAGTAGAAATAAAACTACAAACAAAATGGATGACAGAACAATTCGAAATACCGCGAGACTTCGGAATTCACGTTCTTATGTTGTACAACAACTCTTTGGTAACAAACCAACGTGGGTCGCGGTGTGTTTGCGCTGAATTTCTAAATCGTTTTCTTTGTGTTTTCTTTGGTAAGTGATCAGACGCAAAGCATTTTCTTAATGCGAAAGTCACAATGGTAAATATTTAGCAAACGCTGCGTTATTCGAGCTTTGTAAATGAGCAGGCTGCACACGGGTGGGTGGGTGGATCACAGAGTTATAGGTCCTGTAATTATTTAGTTTGGCCACTGTTTTGTTATGTACTCATGACAGCAGCGGGGTTTGTTTTCGACTGTGTGGGAATAGATCGTTCTGCACTGAATCTGCAGGTTTTGATATGTCTCCATTCATACACATCATTACCACAGCTTCTTTTTGCAGCGTTCAAAATTATTTCTGATCTGTTCTAATGTAGTTTCCTCCTCACAGACGGACCTGGAGTTGTGTTTTGTTTCATGCACACAAACCCTGCATATTTTTAGGCTAGGGGTTCCACCTTGTGATGTCATTTGTTGATACAGGAAATGCTCCATGGTTTTTTTCAGTCCCACCCACCTTCACTAGAATCATTTGGATGATTTCAGTCCAATCTTTACTGAACTAAAGGTGAAAGGAGCTGTTAACTTGGAAACTACTGCTTCTTAACATCACCAGGTGCGTCTGCAGCAGGAAAAAAAAAACAAAAGTGTCTGTTTGCAGCAGGTTTTCCAATCACTGAGAAAAATTTTAGACACAACGGAATTCCTCATGCAACTTTTACTATTTTGGAGTTTGCAGCATTTTGAGCTTTGGAGATGTAGACAGACGAATACTAAAGGGTTACAGGAAACAAAACACAACTCCAGGTCTATTTTTGAGGATGTAACATCATTATAACCTCACAAGAGTCAGATTTGTGTAACATAGGACCTATAAAAGTTGAAAATGTCTTACTCAAACACTTTCTTTACCGTTATTTCAGGAGTTCAGACGCAGACAACATGCCAGAGGGACCCGAGCTCCACCTGGCCAGTCTCTACGTAAACAAGGTGTGCGAGGGCGTGGTGTTCGCCGGAGCCGTGCGGAAATCCGACGTCAGCAAGAGTCCTGACGTCCCGTTCAGCTGCGAGGCGTACACCATCACCGCCGCCTCCAGAGGGAAGGAGGTGAAGCTGACCCTGGAGCCCACGGGCGGTGCCGGGAAAAGGAAAGGAGGGACGGCACAGGGACCCGAACCCATGGATATAGTTTTCCGCTTCGGCATGTCCGGGCTGTTCAAGATGACCGCGGAGGACGACCTGCCCAAACACGCACATCTACGCTTCTACACCAAAGAGAAGCCGTGCAGAGTGCTGAGTTTTGTGGACACGCGGCGCTTTGGGACCTGGCAACCCAATGGGACATGGCAACCCGACAGAGGCCCCTGTGTTATGTTTGAGTATAAAAGCTTTAGGTTAGAAATACTCGCCCCACTACACAAATTTATTTAGTTACAAGAAACAAAACTCACTATCTGGAACATCGCTCTGCAAATTTCTCTGATCTGTCCAAGATTTTAAAACTTCTATCAGGTTTTTATCTTTTTTTCAGATTTATTCTCTACTTACTGGTTCTGAGACTGATTCATTCTAGTCTAGAGGGAGTTTATTTTAAGAGAACTTGTCAAATAAAATGATCTTGCTGCACGGACAGGTCATTTTCTGATAGATTTGAGTGTTTTGGACAAGCTTTTCGCAGCACAGTTGTTGTTAAAGATCCTGGAGTTTTGTTTTTCACATATTTGACTCTTTATTATTAGTCTGTCCACACCTCTAAAGCTCAAAACGCTCCGTTCCACTTTGTTCTGAGCAAAAGTAGGGCTATTATTTTAATTCTTTGTATATTTTTGTTACGTTTATTAATTTCCGTCTTTTGTTCTGTTTTAGTTCCAGTATCAGAATGAGTTTGGGCCTGTACATCCTGTTTTCTATTGTAAAAAGCATTTGTGACCTGGCACAGATGGAGACGCCATGAAAAATACACAGCAAAAACTGTAGGGGTAAAATTTCAGAGTAAAAATATTTGTTATAGTTGTTTTTAACACAAAAAGTGTTATATTAACTATTTGAAAGTTAAATAGGGTTTGAGTTGAGGTTATTTCCCAGAGTTGATACAGTTGGAGTTAATTCAAGACCAGTTTGAACCAGTTTTATACATAATTTCATCTTAAATTAATTAATTAAGAAAGTAAAAAAGCTAAATCAGAATAACCCTACAAAGTGTTTTATTAATTTACTCTCAAAATGTTAATATAACTCTTGATTTTGGGGTTAAACAGGAACTTTGGCCCAGTTTTACTTAATGAACATTTCCAAAAACGCTAAATTAACTCTAGAACAGAGTGGACTCATATAAACTCTGAGAAAATGTTAAATTAATTCTGTGAGAGTCAATTTTAACACTCAATTTTTTGCTGTGTAGTTACTGTCTTTACTCAGTCGCTAATGGGGATATAAGTAAAAAACTGAACAAAACACAGGGTCATGGAAATCCTGGAAAAGTCAGGGACATTGAAATTGTAATTTTCCAAACCTGGAAAAGTCATGGAATAATTTAATGATTTAGCCCTACACAAGTCTGCAGTATAATGTAAATCACACTCATGGAAAATTCACTTTAGGTCACGAAAAGGTCATGGAAAAGTTTTGAAATTTGTCACCGAAAACGAGAAACTTGAAAACATCACAGAGGAAATGACTAAATGTGCAAAGTTTGTGTTAAACATGTGAAACAAAACAGCCCAAAACAGGGTAATGTGAGCTCTTTAAAGGCCAACTGTCTCCATGGAGATGACTTTCCCTGGCATGTTCCACACTATGGCATTAAATCTTGTATGAGAAGGTGACACAGGCCGAGTTATAGGTCAAATCTGTGGAGGGGCGACATCCACGTGCAGAAAAAAAATGTGTTTTTCAAGCCGTTTCTTACTAAAAATGAGTAAACACAAGCAGATAAGTTAAAGCCAGACTGCGGAACATCTAACTGAGACTAACGGGAAACAAAGCCCCACGTGTAAACTCCACATAAACTGCTTTTTTATTTTGCAGGGAGAACGTTCTGTCTCGTCTCTCGGATCACGCCTTTGACCGGCCCATCTGTGAAGTTCTGCTCAATCAGAAATATTTCAACGGCATCGGGAACTACCTGAGAGCGGAGATTCTGTACAGGTGAGGGACGTTTGTCAGGGGGCGGGGTTTAGGGTCCGTCTTTTTGTGTTTTTGTGTTTATCATTTCTAGCGGTGCCTTGTGCAGTCGTGCGGGATGTGGGGCGAAGATAAAACAGCGATAACTTAAATGTCAAGCTGGAACCTGCAGAGGCTCATGATAAGTCCTGTGCTGTCCTATAGCGACCTGGAACGTGAGGGGACCAGGACTGGACCAGGACTGGAACATGACGGGACCAGGACTGGACCAGGACTGGAACATGACGGGACCAGGACTGGGCCAGGACTGAACCAGGACAGGACCAGGACTAACCAGGAGGACTGAACCACGACTGGACCAGAACTGGACCAGGACTAACCAGGAGGACTGAACCAGGACTGGACCAGGACTAACCAGGAGGACTGGACCAGGACTGGACCAGGACTGGACCAGGACTGGACCAGGACTGAAGCAGGACTGGACCAGGACTAACCAGGACTGAACCAGGACTAGACCAGGACTAACCAGGAGGACTAAAACATGACTGAACCAGGATTAACCAGCAGGACTGAACCAGGAGGACTGAACCA
>KN521278.1:7759-27203 GCA_000787155.1 Scartelaos histophorus | reverse complement strand
AGACAAAAAGGGAGACAGGGAGAGAAAGGAGGGACAGAGAGAGGGAGAAGGAGAGAGAGAAAGATAGGGAGAGAAAGAGGAGGAAGACGAGGGAAGAAGTGGGAGACAGAGAGAGAGAAAGAGAAGTGGGTGACAAAAAAGGGAGAGAGAGACAGAGGGAGCGGAGGAAGAGAGAGAGAGATGAGGAGGAATAGGAAAGAGAGAGAAAGTGAGAGACAGAAAAGAGGGAGACAGAGAGGAAGAGGAGGAAAAGGAGAGGGAGAGGAAGTGGGAGAGAGAAAAGAGAGAGAAATGAGGGAAAGAAAGAGGGGAGAAGGAGGGAGAGAGAGTGAGGAAAGGGGGTAGTGGGAGACAGAAAAGAGGAAGAGAAAGAGAGAGACAGAGAGGGAGAGGAGGGAGAGAGAGAAGAAATAAAGGGAAGAGACAGATAGGGAGAGAAAGGGTGGAGGAAGAGGAGGGGGAGGAATTGGGAGACAGAAAAGAAGGAGACAGAGAGAAGTGGGTGACAAAAATAGGGAGAGAGAAACAGGGAGAGGAGGAAGAGAGAGAGAGAGAGAGAGAGAGAGAGAGAGAGGAGGAAGAAAAGGAGAGGTAGTGGGAGACAGAAAAGAGGGAGACAGAGAGAAAGGAAAGATGGAGGGGAGAAGGAGGGAGAGAGAGAGAGGAAAAAGAAAGAGACAGAGGGAGAGAAGGGAGACAGAGAGACAGTGAAAATGGAAGGGAACGAGAGGAGGGAGAGAGGGGAAAAAAAGAAGAGAGAGAGGAGATGGAGGACTGGGTACAGGAGAGAGAGGGTGTTGAGAAGTGGAGGGAGAGAGATGGATAAGAAAGAGAGAGAGAAAAAATTGGAAGATTGAGGAGGGAGGTGAAGAGAGAGAGAGAGAGAGAGATCAGAAGGAGGAGAAAGGTACAATGTGAAGGGATAGAGGAAGACGGGAATGGTGGATGTTGTAGCAGGAGGGTGAGAGGGACTGACAGACAGAGTCCAGCTTCATGACATCACAAGGTGGAACAGAGCATTTTGAGCTTTGGAAATACAAACAGACTAATAATAATACAGTGTGAATGAAACAAAACATGATGGGAGTGACTACAGTGATGGGAAAAATACTTTGACAATGTATTTAGTTACAGAATACTTAATAACTAAAAATGTATATTGTATATTAAAATGTATATTGTAATGCATTCTGATACATTAGGACAATCAAAGTACTGTATTCTGAATACTTCGAATACTTTCACGCAGAGACGCATATAAATATAAAGTAAAGATGCATTAACAGCTTTATATCTGAATACTGCAAGATGAAAAAGTAACTGTAACAGAATACAGTTAAACAAAATGAATGAATAGTAATATAACACTGGTGATTGACAGGTGGATTAGCCAATCAGGGACATCCATATCCAAACAAATATGGCTGCTTATGAGGAAGAAATATCACAGGAGACTGAAAAACATTACAAATCTCAGCAGAATGAATGAGCAAAGCGTTAAACTCTGGAAGCGCTTAATCTGAAGTGAGACAAATGTGGCTGTGTTTGTAAATGACGGCGAACAATGAGCTCCTCGGATTCACACGCTCAACCAAATCTGATTTTTATCTCGTTTCTGGACCTTCGAGATGATTCAGCTGACGTGGAAAGTGCAAACTCTGATAGAAGTAATCAGCGGGACCACGAGAGATTAGGCTTATAGCTCCAAAAATCGCATAATTAGCAGAGTTTGAGTGAGCGTGTAACAGCAGCCATTGAAATAAACACATCTGATTGCGTGGTCGTGTTTAACCCAGGCTTGATGTGTGAATGAGGGATATAAACTGATATAAAAAAAATAAAAATACAGAGACTTCTCATTCTGAACTCGCCACTGTTTTTGGAACGAAACATAAATAAACTGCGTATTCGAGCTCAAACCAGTCTAACCCAGCCAGTTGCATTAGGATGTTGTTCTGCAGATCTGTGAGGAGTTTGGGGCAGTCTGGTCCCAGCTGTGAGTGGGACAGAGGCTTCTTTGTCAGTGTTTTCAGTAAGCGCTGAGTCCACACTTTCACCTCGTACCTCCTCTGAGTCGTACACAAAGCACAACGCCTTTAAAAGTGCCACATCATGTGTTACCGGTCAGTCTAAGCCCTGCTAAAAATAAACCAGACCTATATATTCAGACAGAAGACGTGTTTGTGCGACATGCATCGACTTATAACCGATTATACTAAAGACTGTTCAGAGCTGCAAAGACTGTTCAGAGCTGCAAAGACTGTTCAGAGCTGCAAAGACTGTTCAGAGCTGCAAAGACTGTTCAGAACTGCAAAGACTGTTCAGAGCTGCAAAGACTGTTCAGCATTATACTCACGATAGAACGATAGAGCGAGAGATAAAACGACAAACCGATAGATAGAACGGCACAGCGATAGATAGAATGACAGATAGAACGAGAGAGCGATAGAATGACAGAGCGATAGATAGAATGATAAAGCGATAGACAGAACAACAGAGCGATAGATGGATCCATAAAGCGATAGATGGAACGATAAAGCGATAGACAGAACAACAGAATGATAGATAGAACAACAGCACGATAAAGCGATAGAACGATAAAGCGATAGATAGAACGATAAAGCAATAGATAGAATGACGGATAGAGCGATAGATAGAACGATAAAGCGATAGATAGAACGATAAAGCGATAGATAGAACGATAAAGCAATAGATAGAATGACGGATAGAGCGATAGATAGAACGATAAAGCGATAGATAGAACGATAAAGCGATAGATAGAACGATAAAGCGATAGAGACAACGACAGAGCGATAGATAGAACGACAGAACGATAGATAGAACGCAAGAGCGATAGAACGATAAAGCGATAGAATGATAAAACGATAGATAGAACGACATAGCAATAGAACGATAAAGCAATAGAATGACAGATAGAGTGACAGACAGAACGACAGAGCGATAGATAGAACGATAAAGCGACAGAAAGAACGATAAAGCGATAGATAGAATGATAAAGCGACAGAAAGAACGATAAAGCGATAGATAGAACGATAAAGCGATAGATAGAATGATAAAGCGACAGAAAGAACGATAAAGCGATAGATAGAATGATAAAGACAGATAGAACAACAGAGCAATAGATAGAACGATAAAGCGACAGATAGAACGATAGATAGAACGACAGAGCGATAGATAGAACGATAGATAGAACAACAGAGCGATAGATAGAATGATTGATAAAACGATAGATAGAACAATAGAGCGATTTCTTTCATATTTAAACTTGGTGGTGGCTAAATTCTGTAGCCACAACTGCCTCAGGGCACGTTGAAGAAAACATGTCTGAGAATCTAACCCCCTAACTGAAGTGTCTTGCCCAAGAATAAGAATAATATTCACTACCAGGGATGAAATTTAATCTGGAACATTTAACCTTTAATCTTGCTCACAATATTGTATTCACATTTCTATCCTTCTATCCGCTCAAAATTAACTTTTTAGAGCAGTGCTAATGACATTTTAAAATTCTGTCTCCATACACACACTCACACAGACACAGATAAGCAAAAAAAATAAAAATCCCTCTTGCCTAATGTGACAAATTATGACAATTCAATTATTTTCACTGCTGTGCCACTTGCATAACATCCGCCCACCCTTATTCATCTCATTCATATTATTGTAGACATGTTTTGCTTGGTGCCGGACAGCGAGCCCTCACTCATGGGGCTTGTTTTGGTCCTGGTCCAGAGAAAGGCCTGGACACTGTGTTAAAGGACACAGAGAGAGGACAGGGACAAGGCTGCAGGCATGAGGCTTATCCATCAATATCCACTAATGTGTGAATCTCATCGTGGAAACTGTCAATGTGCAGTACAGTCTAATTAGAACAACTATATTATCTTAAGTCAGTGAAATACATATAAATATAGTTAGCACGCTCATTTTAGCAGATATATACTGTAGAGTTTGAGATGAAACGTCAAAAAACATCCGTTTCCATGGAGATACACTGACTCGCCAAAATAAAAGTCTCCACCTGGATTTAACTACCGTATTTTTCGGACTATAAGGCGCATCTAAAATCATGACATTTTCTCATAAATCTACAGTGGCCTTATAATTCAGTGGCCTTATGTGTGACCTTTGGTTGTGTTTAACCTCCAACCGATTTGATGTTGTCCACATTAGTCTAATAAGGTATTAGTGGGCGAGTCAGGAGGAGTAATATGTTGGCCACATATAGGGCGACTGTGCAACATACCGGTAGTTCTGCCGTGTGGTGTTCAAGGACCCAAAATGCCACGATTACCATGCAGATTTCAGGTTTTGTATTTTTGTTTTGTTATAACTCGTGCGCATGTATTAATATCTTGTGCACACACCTTATAATTCGTTCCCACGCTTATTATTTTTATATTCACCATGTCCCGTCCCTTCTGCGGCTCCGTAGTGAATTATTGTAAATGACCTGAATACCTGTTTTGCATTGCGTCCCTTCTGCGGCTCCGTAGTGAATTATTGTAAATGACCTGAATACCTGTTTTGCTTATTGCGCCTTATAATCCGATGCTCCTTATGTGTGGACAATGACACAACTGACATATTATTTGATACTGCGCCTTATAATCCAGTGCACTTTATAGTCCGAAAAATACGGTAAGTGCTCTGATCTGGGGTTGGTGCATTTGGTCAGGTGCAGGTTCAGCAACAGTTTGTGCTCAAAGAACGACCTGAATATACTGAATGACCAGGTTATTCCATCAGTGGATTTTTTCTTCCCTGATGGCACAAGCATATTCCAAGATGACAATCCCAGGATTCATCGGGCTCAAATTGTGAAAAAGCGATTCAGGGAGCATGAGACATTATTTTCACACATGGTTTGGCCACCACAGGGTCCAGACCTTAACCCCATTGAGAATCTTTTTGGGACTCGACCATCATCAACGCGAGATCTTGGTGAAAAATGAATGCAAAACTGTATGGAAATAAATCTGAAGCTTATCGAAACAATGCTACAGTGTGTGCGCGCTGTAATAAAAGCTAAAGCAACAAAATATTAGAGTGTGTGACCTTTTATTTTTTGGCCCGGCATTATATTGCATTTAGCCAAAACAACAGTAAAAACTACACTGCAATATCTAATATTTCAGCAATATCTGTCAGTTAAAATGACTTTTATTTGGCTTTATTTAAGTAGATTCAACTTGACAAGTGAAAATATGAATGTTCATATTAACCAGCTCTATATAATCTTAGTGTTTGTTTTTTTTGCTATTTTGTCTGTCAAAAAATCCTATTCATAATATAGAATCTGGCTCCATACTGTAACCATTAGCACTGCGATCTTCATTTTAGTGGAGCTGAATGCTATGGGTGATATCACACTCGTTTAGCCCATTTTTTTACACAGTCTATGGTGCAAAGAGTTGTATTTCTTTTCTTCAGCCTAGCAAGATGCATTTTCCTATTTTAAGTACAAAAAGTCTTCATTGGTAGATTATTTTACTTGTCAAGTGAAATTGACTCTAATCACAATAAAACCTTCTTCGAAATCATCTTAATTTAGCTAGAATTTAGTTTGTGGAGTGTAAAAGCTCATTGGAACCTGTTTGCTCACTACTGTAGTATCAGAAAACTTGAATGAATGCGAAGGCTGGTATTTGGCATCTTAAAATCTCCTCTGGTTTAAGGTTAAACTCACTGAAATTTCTACGAGGTGAGGCAATCCCAAGCTCTATTGATTAATTATTTAAAAGTACAGTATCAGTGTCACTTTCTGGAGGGTGCATCCCCTGCACGATCCTATGGAGACAGAAAGTTTAACCTTGTAAAATTCTGCATGGAAATAGATGTTTTATACCATGTGTGGAAACAAGCAGAAAGTAGAAATATGAGTCAGGTTTGTGGAGATGCAAGCTCAGAATAACGACGCATGTTTTTCTAAGTTTCTAAGAGTGAATGTTGTTGAAATTGAGTTAAACAAATTGTTCTTATCTAAAATGAGTAGGGATTTGATATTTTATTGCTATGCTGCTAATTTAAACGGAAATTCTATGGTTATTGGTTCATTATTAACTAGCTATTTAATCGCTTTGCATCATTAACCCGATTATTTCGTGGAACCTATTTCCTAAAACACCTTTTTACGGCTGAATCATTATATGTATATTTTCCTCTTCTTCTTCGTCAGTGGAAATTTTCCTTGGCGTCTGAAACGAGATGTCCCGGGAAGCTCAGTACGTCAAATCCTGCTCCTATCGCGTTACCTAAACAGCCTTTCACTGCTTCCCTGTTTGTGGTCCATAATGAGGTTTAATATTGGCCCAGAGTCTTTGCACAGGTGTGTTTCAAATGTGATTTCCATACACAAATGAACGGGTGAATGCAGGCGATACATAGTGTGTGTGTGTGTGTGTGTGTGTGTGTGTGTGAGAGAGAGAGTGTGTGTGTGAGAGAGAGAGAGAGAGAGTGTGTGTGTGTGTGTGTGTGTGTGTGTGTGTGAGGGCTGAGACACAGGAGCGTGGGACCAACCGCTCACTGACTTTCTCATATTTTACTCAAATAACTGTGAAATATATATGGGTTTGTTTGCAGTCTGTAGGATTATGATGTACAAGCTGAAGTAGTAGTAGTAGTAGCAGTATTAGTATTAGTAGCAGTAGTAATAAATGTCAGTTGGTGGAATGTCAGTTTGTGAAAGTATTGGTATAGTGGCAGCTGCTGTAGAATTAGTAGTACTAATAGTAGGCCTGGTGTTAATAGTGGCATATAGGCGCAGCAAAAGTAAAAGCAGTTGTAGTAATAGTAGTAGTAGTAAGAGTAAGAGTTGTTGTTGTAATAATATGAGTTGTAAGTTATTCTGTTAAAGGTGTAATTGGGAAAGTATTAGTCATCATATTACAGCAGAGATAATGACAGCTATTGTAGTAAAAGTAGTAGTACTAGTAGTAATATTACGTCAGAGATAATGGTAGCTATTGTAGCAAAAGTAGTAGTATAGTAAACAATAATAGTATTGCAGCAGTAGTACTAGTAATAGTAGTAGTAGTAGTAGTAGTAGTAGTAGTAGTAGTAGTAATGGCAGTATTGGCAGTAGTAGCAGCAGTATTACTATAATGGCAGTAGTAATGTAGTAGTAGCAGTAGTAGTAATAATATGAGTATTAAATTGATTATTAGTAATCCCATCAGAGTAGTGGTAACAGCAGCTTTTGTAGTAGCAGAAAAAGTATAAGATAATGGCAGCTATGCAGTAAAAGTACTTGGAAAAAGTAATAGTACTACTAGTAGTAACAGTAGTAGTAGTATAGCAGCAGTAGTAGTAATAGTAGTGATAATAGTAGTAGTAGTAGAAGTGGTAGCGGCAGTAGTAGTAGTGGTGGGAGTGCCAGTGGCAGTAGTAGTCATGGTGGTAGTAGTAGCAGGCATCGTCAAAGTAGTAGTAGTAGTAGTAGTAGTAAATAAAATTATCAGAGAACCTGTTAGAGTAGTGATAATTGCAGGTTTTGTGACAGCAGCAGAAGTTAAAAAGTGGTGGGACTAGTAGTAAATAGTAGTTAGTAGTAATAATAGTACCAGTAGTAAAATTAGCAGCAGCGGCAGTGGCAGCAGTAGTAGTAATAGTAGTAGTAGCTGTAGTAGTAACCTGAGAACAGTCTCTGGAATACGGCGCAGTCATGTAAATGTGTAGGTTTATCTGCAGATCAGTGCTGATGTTACACAGTTTGTATTTATGAGTCCAGTGTTAATATGGGAACATTAAGTGAAATCCAGTCTCATGTTTTGAGGCTATAACTCAGGTTTATGTGGTTTGGGGTTGTGTGGGTCCATCTATCACACAGCCACAGAGTCAAAAACTGCAGTGGTTAAAAAAAAAGGCTTCTAGCAGAATATGAGTACATGAGGAGCTGCATTGCGGAAGAAACTTTAATTATAACTAAAGTAGAGCTGCCAAGGTTCTCCAAAAATTAACCAAAATAAAGAGTATTTCAATTTGTCTTTCTAAGTCATGTAACCTTATTATTCTGAAAAGTAATTATAAAACTCTTTATTAACATGGTTTACTGATGATTTTTAATTTAAACGGCGTATTTTACAGTATTTTCTTCATCACAAATACCTGGAGTTGTGTTTTATTTCATATTTCATTACACGTTCGACACACAAACCTTGCATATTTAGGCGTGAGTTCTTCTCTCAAACAGAAAACACTCCTTGTTCCACCTTGTGACGTCATGTGGTGATACAGGAAGTGCTCCACTGCGTTTTTAAACTCCACACACCTTCACTAGAATCATTTGGATCATTTCACCCCTGGAATTGTCCTTTTCTATTAAACTAAATGGTAAAAATATGGCATAAAAACTACCACTACGTGACATCACAAGGTGGAACAGAGCATTTTGAGATTTGGAGATACTCATGAGAATCATTTTTTGCGTAATTTGCCTTTAAGAAAAATAATTTTGAAGTTACAGCAGTTATATATGGCTCTTTCACCTCAAATGCCCAATAAACTTAATCCTGGTACAATTCAACTCTTTGACTCACTGCGCTAAAGCCTCTTTGGAAAGGCTTTAAAAAAAATACTCTAATCTGTTTTTTTCCTGGAGAACTGTGGCTTTTCTGTGACTGTGATTTGGAGATTTATTTGTATTTTTTAACACAAACAACTTTTCAATATGATGAATTTGTTTTTGCCATGTGCCATTATTTTAATTTATGCTTCATAATAAAATACACATTCTGAATAATTAAAAATAAACTAAATGCCTAATTAGTCGTTGCTTTAGTTTAAAATTTACAAATGATTAAAGATGAACTATGAAACCTTTACTTGTGATGTTATTGTAATGTCCCACAGTAGGGCAATAAACATAACTCCCTTGCAGGTGTTTTAGGGCAGCGGTCTCCAACCCCCGGGCCACGGACTGGTACCGGTCCGTGGGTCATTTGGTACCGGGCCGCACAGAAAGAAAAAATAATTTACATTACTTCCGTTTTATTTATTTCTAGAATCTGAAAGATATTTTATTTTGAAAAATGACCCGATTCTTTGTTACATTCGTCTATGTCACTCTTGACGCAGGTCCAGGCGCTTCAAAACCCAGGAGCAGCAAAATGAGTAAAAAACAAACGTCTTTGGAAAGTTTCTTTGCAAAGGGGAAAAGGCCGAGCCAGGAGACAGAAGAGGAGCCTATGACTTCCAAGAAAAAGAAAGCTACATTTAATAGACAATATCAGGAGTCCTATTTAAAATACGGATTTATCCCAACAGGAGATTACCACGCACCGAACCCGCTCCACATAATATGCTGCGACCGGCTCTCGAATGAGGCAATGAAGCCCTCAAAACTGCTTCGCCACTTGGAATGCAGCTCATATCATATTATTTTGTTGTATTTATCCACCACGCCTTAAACGCCGGTCCCTGAAAATATTGTCTGACATTAAACCGGTCCGTGGGGCAAAAAAAGTTGGGGACCGCTGTTTTAGGGCTCAAAAATACCTTAAAAACATGAATTCTTCTCATGTGTAGGCTTGCTTCTCCACAGATCTGACCATTAATCTTTCTCCATCATTGTGATTACACAGTTTATTTCCAAACTTTGGAATAATTATGGCAAAAACTTTGGAATAATTAAGGCTCATATTTACAGCTCCAAACAGGTATAACAGTGCAGTTGTTGTGCCCAAAATAAAGCAAACAGTGTAATATATTCTTCAAATTGACAGTCTCTCAGAGTTCATATTATCTTGTCCGCATCTTCCTCCCACACGATCATTAACAAGTGTCAAACACGTCCGACGCAAAGACACGGGGGGACAGCTGTCTTCAAACTACACAGGATTATTATTAGACCCAGAGGAGCAAGAATTGACAGTGAAGGACCAAAGTTTGCAAGTTTAAGCACTTATGTTGAGTATTGCCTGTTTTCTGCTCCATTCAACAATAAAAACCTCTTCAGACATTAACGGTGGTAAAATGAAAACATAGATAGACAACATAATGAGAAAAACAACCAAAACATCCTGAGTTGTGTTGAATCTGCAGTGAGCATATGAGGCAGTCCAATTTTATGCTTCTGGTCCGCGGTGCCGAAAAAGTCTGAACATATTGGAAAAGTTTTGATTGGTTTGTAAGTGCAAAACGCAATCACCATAGCTAAAATTGCAAAAGTTCTCAAAATCTTCAAAAATATTGTTGGGTTAATAATACATGACATTTAATTTATTTGTTTATAGCTTTGGACTTTGTTTTCTGAACCGACCTACACTGTATTTAAAGCTGTGCCATTTACAAGACGAATGGGGATTAAAAAGTTCAAATTTGCCTGTAAACAGCAAATATTGTACGAAATATGAATAAAGTGTAAAAATAAATCAATGAAGTGCAATACAGAAATAACCTACACTGCAAACCCCAACATTTAAGCAGTAATCAAAAAATTTGAGCTAAATGGTTGTCTAACTTTTTTTTATTTTATAGTCTAAATTTTTTAATTTCTGTAAATTAAAAAAAAATTACATATAATATATAAGTGTCACACAAAAATGTTATTGCATTTAGTAGTTAATTAAAAATAATAATAATTTCACGAAAGAATTAGTACATAAATAAAAAATAAAAAAATAAAAAAATAAAAAATAGTAACGCTTAATTAAAACATTTAGGCTAAAAAAAATTAAAATAATTAATTTAATGCCTAGAAAATCTGATAGATGCATGTAAAATTTTAAAATTATAATTAAGCAGAGCACCTAACTTTTTTTGGATTAAATGGAAATCATTATTTTGGATTAATTTGAGCGTTCAGGTTTACAGTGTACTGAAAGATTACAATGCAATTTTTAACATTTAAAAAATAAAAATTTAACCACGCGTTTTCATGTATTTTTTTATACACAATAACCTTTATATTCTCATCACGTATATCAGAAACTTTTATCAAATAATTCTCCTTTTGCTCACAAGCCAAAACTCATTTTAAAATCAATTTAAATCAAAATTACTGCAAAAACAGGGCAACTTCTTACAGTGATGGCTACAAATTTTCCATGAATCTAACATGTTTATTACAGATCACACAGAAAAAACATAATTAATACGCTTTCAGTGGCAAGTAAGAGATTCGTAAAGTGATTAATTAATTTTAAACCTAGTTCCGTTCACCGCCAAAGGTCAAAGGTCACTGCAGCAGCACAGGATACGGCCCGTACAGTTAATGTTTAGCTCCTATAAAGACTTCAAACGCTGTCAGTCTAATGGAGACTAAAAGTTATGGGGAGTAAAGTTCAACCCCAGTGGACATTTGTTCAAATAAAAGATTTAATAACTGGTCACATGGCATAATAAATATTGTTTCATTATCGAGTTGATCTGTATAAACTCAATAAAACAAATGAGCAGCTGGAGGGCAGATTGACATTTTCTTAAGTCTTTATTACAGATCACTGGTTCTCAAACTATCAGTTAAGTTTTTATTTTGTTTTGGTTTTTTTGTCCTTTGCTTTTGTCCTTGATTAGATCTACCAGAAGGTATATAGTCCTTTTTAATCTTGGTTTAGACCTACTTTAGATCCAGAAAGTCCTTATTTTAGTCCTGGATTAGACCTCGTTTTGACCAAAAACGGTCCTTTCTTTAGTTCTGGTTTAGTCCTAGTTTAGACCCAAAATAGTCCTTTCTTTAGCGATTTAGACCTAGTTTAGATCCAGAATAGTCTTTATTTTAGTCCTGGTTTAGACCGAGTTTAGACTCAGAATTGGTTGTTATGTTGAGATTCCAATACAAAAACTTTAACCATCATACTTATTTCTTTTGTTTCATTTTACCATCAATAAATTATTTAATTAAACTATTAAACTAATTATTGTTTTTAAAAACCAAGTCTAATAATTGTTTTTTTATTTGTTTTACAAGACTTTGAATTTTTATAGATCAATAAAAACAATTCCATCTTCCACAAGCACTAAAACAAAAGTGAAATTATGGCAAATAAAACAGGTTCTTCCTGTAAAAGGAAAGTCTTGGCACTTCTCTTCCTTCCCCGTCCTGTTTCTGTCCCTCCAGGTAGTGAGTCCTGTGAGTCCATTTGTGAAGTGCATCTTCCTCAGTCTGGAGGGACCTGGCTCTTTGCCTCTTGTGTCCATCTCACAGTCTTATTTAATGTCTTCCTCTTACTGCACTCCCAGGGTTTTATGTCCCTGAACACAAATTGTCAGTCAAATTGTACTTTGTGTGAGAGCCAATCCAGGATAGTTTGTACTAGAACATCTGAGCTACCAGTTCAGACAGTTTATTGTCAATAAATAAAAACAGAAGCCACACTGTAACGTACAAACCAAAGCCTTAATATCCCCCTGGATAAAGCAGACGAACCCCCACCAGAAAAACTGCAAAGTGTAAAAGTGACTACATCTAATATAATTGTACATATCCTCATGTTTATTAAAGGTCCTGTATGACGACACATGTTTGAGTAGCTCTTTATTATTAGTCTGTCTACATTTTCCAAAGCTCAAAATGCACATCTGCCTTTTGATGT
This sequence comes from Scartelaos histophorus, assembly GCA_000787155.1. Lineage (NCBI taxonomy): Eukaryota > Metazoa > Chordata > Actinopteri > Gobiiformes > Gobiidae > Scartelaos > Scartelaos histophorus. The sequence goes on along the minus strand of KN521278.1, from coordinate 14,649 downwards.
ATTTATGTTAACAGCTACTTTACATTTTGTTCAATAGACAATTCCAAGGCTGAAATAATCCAAATGATTCACACTGTGGAGCACTTCCTGAATGACCACATGACATCACAGGTGTTTGTATGTTGAACATGTGTGAAACCAAACAAACTCCAGGTACGTTTGTGATGTGAAAACAACATTATAACATCATAAAACAGTGTATCATGGGCCCTTCGGTGCCATCACATATGCTACAATGCAAATGGTAATTTACGATTTAAACTAATATTTTCTTAACTTGAACGGCAACATGTGGCCAAGCGTCCTAAACGTTGCCACTTGACATTGAGCCGAAGACGCTTCCTGTTCCTGTTCTGTTGGTTTTGATGTGTCCCTGTGAGCACCGTGACCTTCGACCTCTGTGCTGTAAAGTTGATGTGTTTACCAGCTGAGGGTTGGACCGCTGCACTGAGTTTGGGGCACAGGGGCCGGTGATTTGGGATGGGAAATGACTCCGGGCTACATCCTTTCTCCATCTCTGCCCCACACTGTACATTTTTACCAGGATTTCACTCTATTCAACTATAAAATCTCATAGTTTCTGCTCTGTTTCTTTCTTTCTCTCTTGCTACTTCCTCCCCTTTTCTCTTTATAAATCCCTATTCCCTCCACATCTCCTGTCCCATATACCCTCTCATCTCTCTCCTTCTTTCACCTTGTCCTCTATTTTCTCCTTCTCCTCTACCTATTCTCACATTACAACTTCATTTTACATTTTTGAGACTTTTTCCCCATTAAAAGACATAATATTTTGGCAGGGGTGGGCAAACTTTTTGACTCACGGGCCACAAACGCTTCTAAATTTTGATGGAAGCACCGGACCAGGAGCAGATGGATGATTGTTTAGATAATTCACCTTAAAGAGAAAAATAATAACAATTCATTCATTAATTCAAACAAACAGTTGTAAGTTATTCCATTAAAGGTGTAATTGGGAAAGTATTAGTCGTCATATTACAGCAGAGATAATGGCAGCTATTGTAGTAAAAGTAGTAGTACTAGTAGTAACAATAGTAGTATAGCAGCAGTAGTAGTAGTAGTAGTAGTAGTAGTAGTAGTAGTAGTAGTGGCAGCAGTAGTAGTATAATGGCAGTAGTAATGGTAGTAGTAGCAGCAGTAGTAGTATTAGTAGTAGTAGTAGTAGTAGTAGTAATAATATGAGTATTAAATTGATTATTAGTAATCCCATCACAGTAGTGGCAGCAGCAGCAGCAGTAGTAGTACTAGTAGCTGTAACAGCAGTAGTAGTAATAGTAGTGATAATAGTAGTAGTATTAGTGGTAGTAGTGGTAATATGAGTAGAAAATTGATTATTAGTGGTCATGTTACATCAGAGATAATGGCAGTTATTGCAGTAAAAGTACTAGAAAAAGTAATAGTACTACTAGTAGTAACAGTAGTAGTAGTAGTATAGCAGCAGTAGTAGTAATAGTAGTGATAATAGTTTAAATACAAATCCTTTTAAACTAAATATCTGTCTTTACCATTGCTGTTTATTGAAATGACTCTTAAAACACTGACACATTTCCTATTTTAAAGCACTGAAAGTTGTGTATCCTTCAGGGTTTTATCATCATCACTCTCCTCCAGACTGTCTTTAGGAGATGTAGATACTTGTCCTGCTCCTTCACTTCAGTTTATTAAATTCGATTCCCCAATGCCAAAACTCAACTTTCAGTTCGTCGGGCCAGATTAAAAAGATCCCCCGAGCCGCAGTTTGCCGACCTCTGCTCTACGGCAATGGTCATTCTGAACCCCATGAGCTCTTTCTCTTCTTCTCTCATCTTTCCCTTTTCTATTCCTCACTTATTCACTTCTTCTCCCACTCCTGCACCTTTCTCTCTCTCCTCCCACTCTCTCCCGTCTCTCTTCTCCATCTTCTCCGAGACTGGAAACCTCCACAGTCACGATTGTCAGCTCTGTAACTTGTCCATGTGGGAGTAGCTTCCAATCAGAAATAGTTTATGACTTCATTAACTCCTGTGTGATTTCTCGGTGCTGCCAGAATAATTTTATAGCCAAATGCAAAAAGAGCCAACATCCAGTAAATCGCAGAAAAAGAATTAGATGCCAAAACAAAATGATGGTTTAATTATTTATTTTAAAAAGTTGCTCATTTGAGTTCTGGTGACAGCTGCAAGTTATTTTATTTTTAAGTCTAGATATTTGATTAATATTGTAATACCAAATTTAATGACAAAATTTAGCTAAATTCTGCAATAAGTTAGTTAAATTAAATTGTAAGTTTAAAGGTGTATTGTAACTTCACCCCATGCATAATAATACTTTACTGCAACTTCACATTAAACAGGTGATGCAAAAAGCCCAAGTTACAAGTCTGATCAGTGGAGAGGCGATCTTACTCCCAGGAGTGCAGGCAGTACTGTATTTTTCAGACTGTAAGGCGCATCTAAAATCATGACATTTTCTCAAAAATCAACAGTGGCCTTATAATCCAGTGGCCTTATGTATGACCTTTGGTTGTGTTTAACCTCCAACCGATTTGATGTTGTCCACATTAGTCTAATAAGGTATTAGTGGGCGAGTCAGGAGGAGTAATATGTTGGCCACATATAGGGCGACAGTGCAACATACCGGTAGTTCTGCCGTGTGGTGTTCAAGGACCCAAAATGCACCTGTTAAGAGACATGCACCATGCAGATTTCAGCTTTTGTATTTTAGTGTTAAAACTGAACAATGTTGAGAGGATCCGGGCATGTTTGATGCCCAAATCACCAACTGTTAAACTTGTATTTTTGTGTTAGCTACAACTGAGAGTTATTGTAAATGACCTGAATAAAGTTCCATTTATCCGACACGCGTTTTGTTTCTCTTATTGTGCCTTATAATCCGATGCCCCTTATGTGTGGACAATGACACAACTGACATATTATTTGATACTGCGCCTTATAATCCGCTGCACTTTATTGCCCCAAAAATACGGTACATGTAATTTGATAAATGCAAGAGATAGATAAGTTTAATGCCATATAGTGGAACAGTGCAAGAGATTTGTTTCAAGTGCCCATAAGACGTTATTTTCTGATTTGCAGTTTGTTATAATGTTGTTTCCCCTTCACAAACATACCTGGAGTTAGTAATACAGGAAGTGCTCCACTGCGTTTTTAAACTCCACACACCTTTTACCTGAATCATTTGGTTGGTTTCAGTCCTGGAACTACCAATTTCTCTACAAAATGTCGCTGCTAACTTGAAAACTATCACTTCATGACATCACAAGGTGGCGTTTTAGAATTACTCAAACATGGGTGGATGATATAAAACTTAACTTTGGGTGTGTTTTTGAGGAGTTAACAATATTATAACAAGGCTTAAAGCTCACAAAACTCAATTTTACGTAATATAGGACCTTTAAAATATTGAAACTTGTTCTTATGTCTGAACTTACAACTTAAAATTACAATTTTCAACAGTTCTGCAAATTAATTACAAGTATTTTACCTGCTTAACCTATTTCATTTGGTCAATACCACTGCAACAAGCAAAAGAATTAAATAACAGTCTTTGTATATTTTAAAAGTCGTTTCTTATGTCTGAACTTACAACTTAAAATGACAACTTTTCAACAGTTCTACATATTAATTACAAGTATTTTATATGGTTAACCTATTTAATTTGGTCTATACCACTGCAACAAGCAAAAGAAATACATTTTAAAAGTCGCTCATTCCCAAACATCTGAACCAAGAGGATGTTTTTATTTCCCCAGATACGTCCTTTTCTTATCACTTCATTCACAAAGCCGGCGTTTATGTGAGACTCTTTAATGTCAGAGCGATTTAACTTAATGAAAAACAGAATAGCTCTTCTCAGGTTTTCCTCGGTCCAACCACAAAGTCACAGCTCGGAGCCGAGAATAATAACGACGGAGCTATTTTGGGGTGGAAAATAGTTTTAGTTTTGCACCGTTTAGAGTTGAGGAGACAGTGAGAAAGTGACAGGTTTTTGAGATCTTAATAACTCTGAAACTGAGCTACGGGAAACAATAATTATGCAGTGGTTCAGTGGTTCGTCCTGTAATGAGGACTTTATGCTGCGTAGGCATAAGCAAAAACAAACTAAAATTATATCAAATTGGCCACGGTTACCGCAACACAAACCAAATTCAGACAGGAAGTTTGAAGATTATTTCATTCGTTTTAAGTGCACAGACTTTTTTAAGTGGGTTTTTGTCATTGTACAGTAGAATTCATCATCACGTCTATTTAACTTTACCCTGTGTTACTTTTCTGACATTTTCTGGCATTAATTTTATTTTATTTGGTTCCATGGAGACAGGCGGGCCACATGACTAGACCAAGTTACAGGTCAGATTTGTGAAAAAAGTGCAGCTCACAGTAATAATCTATGTTTTTGCAGTAGTTTTGAGAAATAAAAACACCTGTAACTGAATAAATACAAGATATATTTGGGTCAATGATTTAAAATTTTGTTTTTATTAGACTTTTTCATATATTTACAATGTCAGCTCTGCATAAATCTATGTTTGACATTTATGTTAAGAACATTTAATGTTTTCTATGTACATAAATTGGCTGTGAACTAAAAAAATGTCATGTGGTGCAACCGAGAATAACCTTAGAATAGTTTTATTTTCTTAAACATAGTTGGGATTTTAATCTAAGTTTTGAGTCATATGAACAGGATATTGATATTTGAAAACATGAAAACGCAATATTTTTAAAAATGGACACGCCTGGACAATATTTTTTGAATATTATTGGGGAAATATTTATTGAAGAAAGCTGAAATTTCATGTGGGACTAAAAACACTTCAGAAAATATGACAAAAAAGAAAGAAAATAAATTTGATTAGATTTAGAGTCATTTTAAAGAAGTTTAAAAATCATCAGTTAAGGGGACGGTTGCACCACATGAACATTTTAACACTTTAAGCACAAAAACATGCAGAATAACTCATGATTTCTGAAAAAAAATATTTGGTTCCATGGAGGTCAGAAGTACTACAAGTATGTGGGGAATTATTATGAAATTTGAACCTTTTTAACTAAAGAAATTGTAACTGGACACACGTCATGACACTGACCCATTTGTTTAATGCCACACTGTGAAACCTCCCATTAAACAGGCATGAGGAGGAGGAGTTACAGTTTGCATATTCTCTTTAAATGTGACTGTGCTTTGACAAATACATAAAACATTTCAAAAAATTAAATCCATGCTTGAAGCGGCAGGCGCGTTATTTGATTTTAAAGGCACCGGGAGGAAATGTTTGTAGAAAATCTGGATGTGATGAAGTGAAAGACCAAAATCACGTGTTTGTGTCGCTTCTGTCAAAACCTGTTTCACACTAAAACCTGCCTCCCACTGTAACGGGGCTACAAATTCACTTTAACGTAACATCCTGTAACATCTTGTATCTTTTGTCACTTTTTTTTTTTTTTTAACTTGTAGTTTATTTAGTTTTAAACATACAAAAATATATATACAAAAATGAACATGTCTGAGTGTCATTATACAACGTGTTCATTTTTATCTATTTTATCTGTTATCCATTTCTTCAATTTTCTGTCCATTTGTAGTTCTTTCAGTTGTAGCTTATGGGTCAATTTCTCTATTACAAAAATGTCTTCTATTATATATGTCCATTGGTCTTCTGTCGGTACCTCCGTTTTCTTCCATTTCCTTGTTATACATTTTTTTGCAGCAATAATTTTAACTAAATACTCATCAGATTTAATCTTTTTTCACTTTTAAGAGATCGTTTTAGTCTTTCCACTGACATTTTAAGTCTTTAGAACGGCTTTGTCTAACCTGAATTTCACAGTGAGCATTGCAATTTCCAAATTATAATGATGTTCTATAGTTTTGAATGAGCATATGTCCTAAAAATGATGCATACACAGGAAGCTAAAGCCATAAATAACTGTAATATTACTTAGAATAGAGTGATATCATCCATGCAGACTAACTATGTCCATCTATATATAGTCCATTTGAGTCCATTCATTTAATCCTTATGTAAGTGTCTCTATATGGTGGTTTGGTCTGTGCAGTTTTGTCCCTTCTCTCCTCTTCCTCTTCTTCTTCTTCTCTTTCTCTTTCTCTTCCTCTCCTCTTCTTCTCCCAGACCTCCAGTGCCCCGATGCTCGAGTGTAGTACCAGGAAGTGCTTTGTGTCCCCCTTTTTCGCGAGTATCTCGTCCGATTGACCTGTTCCAAATCCCAGCGTGCAGCATGGCATCGTTTACAAAGATGCCCCAGTCCTGCCAGCCGCCCCCCACCTCTCGGGCCTCTGGGTCTGTTTACGAGATCATCTGCTCTAAAGCTGCCCAGCTAAAAACCAGACTTAAATGTTAAATGTTCGAGAGGTTTAATTCTGATCTCTTTCTATTTTCGGAAAAGATTGAGAGATTCTGCTTCATACTTGCTCTTTAATGTCTAAAAAAATGCGCTTTCAAACTGGAAAAAACCTTAAAATGCACCTTGTAGCCTTCCGTTTTTAATGATTTATTTTATTTTTTATCTAGAGACGGGTCCCTGCTCTGTGCGCCCACTGTTCAGGTTCCTCCAGAAGGATTCGCAGATGGGCTCAATTTTATTACTTAACTAAAAGTACAAATACTGGAACAAAACAAAAAAAGAAAAAAAGAAAAAAGAAAGTCAAGAATAGTATGACATGAAAAAATCTCATGTTTTTCAATAGACAATCATAAAAAATACACTTTTCAGTCTTGTTTAAAGATGTAGTGGAGAAGAAAGTACAAATACCTCTTAAATATAATGAAGTAAAAGTAAAAAATATCCTTTTCAAAATGTACAGATGCCTCAAATACAAATAAAAATGTAAGATTCCTCACCCTAATGTTC
>KN521277.1:647-20144 GCA_000787155.1 Scartelaos histophorus | reverse complement strand
ACTGCTGCACAACAATCATCGCTTTTATTATTTAGAGTTTAAAGGTTTTGTGTTATGCAAATTTGACTCTTGTGAGATTTAAGTTATGTTAGAATGTTGTTGCCTCATTAAAATCATAAATGGAGCTGTTTCATTCAGATATGTTTAATTAATCCTTTATTATTAGTCTCTCTTCATCTCCAAAGCTCAAAATGCTCTGCTCCACCTTGTGATGTCACAGTTTTTAAGTTGACAGACACATTTTAGCTTTTGTTCAGTCGAGATCAGCACTTCCAGGGTTCAAATCATGCAAATGATTCTAGTGAAGGTGTGTGGAGTTTAAAAACGCAGTGGAACAAGGTGTTTTCTGTTCAGAGAAGAACCTGAATATGCAGAGTTTGTGTGTTAAACATGAAATAAATCACAACTCCAAGCGTGTTTGTGATGCTTGTGGGAATTACACTTCAATTTTTTATTCATTTTTAACACATCACATCTTTTGATCACCACGTCACGCTTAAAATAAGGTATTAACATGTTTAATCATTTTCGTTTTTGCCGTTACGAGTCTCTTTGCTCCCCACTCCCCGCTTCCAGCTTCAGAAACATCATCATCATCTGGTTTGTGAAGTTGTAGTGTATCGTTCAGGTCACCATTTAGCAAGTTATTATGGTGTTATGCTGCTCCGGTTATTATAAAGATTTTCTCTTTGTATGTTTGATTTTATGAACTATAACATCAACCTGCTTGGGGACTGCAGGTTTAAATTAGCACTAAAATTAGCACGAGTGCTACAACTAGCACAATGAATCTCTCTTGTTAAGGTGAATGTAGATTGTCACTGTGTCAGTAAATAAATACAAATGAATATATTGTGGTAATATGTTTTATTTAATGCCAAAGTAATTACGTCTCCATGAAGCAATCGCATATCAACCATCCAGCAGGAGCGTGATGCAGCGTGTGTTTAAATAAAATAAACGGCGTTCTAACCTAATATGAAGCGGTATTTGTGAAGCGTGCAGGACGTGTAGAGACATTCATCAGAGCCGTGCAGGACACCGCTCTTTGTTTGATTGGTTAAATGAGTGGAGCTCATTTGCTTTCACTGTGAAATCCTCTGCTCTGCTTTTGTTGTGTTAATTAAGGCACAGTGAGTGCTCTGTATGCAGCCAGTGCCCAGGTCTGCAACAAGAGGGACAAAAAAATCATTGTTATTCCTGTGCACTGCTCCCTACGAGAGGATTCGGGCTGGTTTCTTAGAAGATTTGCACCAAAGATGAGTTGTTGTGGAGTTGGAGTTGTGTTTTGTTTCATTCATTCATTGTTTCATGTGCGTAACTTTTTGATTGAAGGTTTGTCAAGGTGTTATTGTTGTCTGGAATGTTTCGCAGTACGGCATTAAACCTTTCTGTCTTCATGGAAACTAAACCAGACCAAGTTACAGGTCAGATCTGTGGCGAAGCGACTCCGCTCACAGTCAGAATGCCTGTTTTTCTAGTTTTTTTAAGTTATAAAACCACCGCTAATGAAAGAAATGTAAGGCAGAGCATATTTTTAGTCTGAAAATAGTCTGTTCAACCTTGTAATGTCATGTGGTAATACAGGAAGTGCTCTACTGTGTTTTAAAACTCCATACTACATATACTAGGATCATTTGGACATTATCAGCTCTCAAATCGACACTGAACTAAAAGTGAGAACTTCCACTTCATGACATCACAAGGTGGAACAGAGCATTTTGAGCAGGAGATATAATCAATGACATGACGTGTGTCCAATTGCAATTTCTTCAGTTCAAAAGGTTCAAATTTCATAAGAATTCCCCACATACCTGTAGAACCTCTGACCTCCGTGGAAACAAATCATTTTTTCACAATTCTGCAGGTTTTTTGTCCTTAAAGTGTCAAATGTTCATGTGGTGCGACCGTCCGCCCTTAACTCATGATTTTGAAACTTCTTTAAAATGACTCTAAATCTAATCACATTTATTTTCTTTCTTTTTGATCATATTTTCTCAAGTGTTTTTAGTCCCACATGAAATTTCAGCTTTCTTCAATAGATTTTTCCCCCATAATATTCAAACAAATATTCTCATGTTCATGTTACTCACAATTTAGATTCACATCCCAACCATGTTTTAGAAAATACAACTATTTTAAGCTTATTCTCGGTTGCCCCACATGACATTCTTTAAGGTCGTAGCCAAATCATGTACATTAAAAACACTAAAAATGCTTAATACAAATGTCAAACATAGATTTATGCAGAACTGACATTGTAAATATTTAAAAAAGTTCAATAGAAACTACATTTTAAAATGTCCCTGTTGAAAATCCTTGTGCGTCATTGACACACAGACAGACTCATAATAAGGGAATGACACAAAACACAACTCCAGGTCTGTTTTTCATCCGTTAACAACATTATGACACGGCTTGAAGATCACAAGAGTCAATTTTGTGTAATATAGAATCTTTAAATGTTTTTTTTTCTTATTATTTGCTCAAAGGAGTTGGTTTAGTTCTCCGCAGAAAATACTTCCCTTAAATAAGAGTCGTTGAGTTGTGATTGGGGCCAGAGTGTGATGTCGTAGTACAAGACTCATTAAACTGCATAATGGCTTTTAGAATGCAGTTTGTAGGAAGTGAACGTACTGAAAATTCAAAATGCACCAAGGGCCTAATGTAGTGAGACGAATTATGTGTAATCGTTCAAAAGTGTAAGTTTTTGAGGGGAGTAAACAGTTTGTAAGACTCATGATGAGAATATAAAAGTGGATCTAATCAGACGTGGAGTGGCAGTTGTTTGGTATTGAAACAAGAGGTGGAAACAAATGAAAACGTTGAATTGAGTAACTTTTCTGCTTGTTACCATGGCGATGTCATTGTGTTTTCCTGGAGTCTTCCAAATAGCATGACATTAATGACCTAAAATGAACTATATTATGCAACATTGAGCTTTAAGTCATGTTATAATGTTGTTATAACATTATAACATTGAGTTGTTGAGGCTCTGTTGCACCTTGTGATGTCACAATGATGTGATGTTGTGATGTTGTTCAGCAGAGATTTGCAATTCCAGGTTGAAATCACTCAAATGAGCATCAGCAGCGTGCACGTTTGCTGATAACCCATTCCCACATTGTTAGCTCCTCCTCCAGCTTTTTCTTCATCTTCTCCTCCTCCTCACCCTCCTTCTTGTCCTTCTTCTCCTTCTTCTCCTTCTCCTCCTCCTTCTTCTTCTTCTCCTTCAGTTCCTCTTCCTTCTTTTTGTCCTCCTCCTCCTTCTTCTTCTACTTCTTCTTCTCATCCATCTCCTTCTTCTTCTCCCTCTCCTCCTCTTTTTCCTCCTCCTTCTACTTCTTCTTCTCCTCTTCTTCCTCCTCCTCCTTCTTCTCCTCCTCCTTCTACTTCTTCTTCTCCTCTTCCTCCTCCTCCTCCTTCTTCTTCTTGTCCCTCTCCTCCTCTTCGTCCTCCTCCTTCTACTTCTTCTTCTCCTCTTCCTCCTCCTCCTTCTTCTTCTTCTCCCTCTCCTCCTCTTCCTCCTCCTTCTTCTTCTTCTTCTCCCTCTCCTCCTCCTCTCTCCTCCTTCTTCTACTTCTTCTTCTCCCTCTCCTCCTCTTCTTCCTCCTCCTCCTTCTTCTTCTTCCTCGCTCCTCCAGGCAGCATGGCCCTTTTGCTGTCCTCCTCGACACTGAAGCTCAGATTAATTTTTCCGCCAATCTCTCACTCTCTTGGGCTCGACAGAAAAACATCTCACGGCTGCTTCTCTCGACTTTTCCTCTGCATATTTTACCACAGAAAGTTAAAATTTTAAGTCAGAATTTTACTTTTTTTTCATTGCACCGGAGCCATGGCGATCAATGTGATTAAATGAGCATTAAGAATTAAGAAAAAGACATATACTTTCAATATTCAGTGTCATTTTAAAGTCAGTAATTCCCTGTTTCTTAATTGCAGAGGATTTCAGAAGCTGTTTGGTCCAGAAGTTTCAGAAGAAAGTCTAAAAAGTCGCCCACTGACTTTAATTTGATTCAGCATTTCATTTACTCGTCCACTCTCCCATTCAGAGCGCCCCCCTCACTCTGCCCCCTCGGCTCAGATCTATAAAGACTTAAGCCAGATGCCCCGGTCCGCCCCGTATGTCCAAGATGGCCGACCTCCCATTAATCACATAAATCAGCTGTCAAAGCTACGTGAGCTGAAAACTGGAGTTGTTTCCAGACTGTAGAGCATAATAGAGGCGCATTTTGACGTGGACCAGTTCATTTTTCCATATCTATTTGAATATATCGAGTTTTTTAAATGTACCGTTGTTTATATCACCAAAATCCGAGGCGTAAAGTAACTCATTACAAACATGTTACTGCAATTAAGTAGATTTTTTCTGTATTTATACTTTTTCGAGTCGACTTTTAATCCAGGACGTGTAAAATTGTAACCAATAATCTTCACATCCACTAGAAAAGTTACACAAAACACTTAAAACACACTAATAATGACAGAAATTTGAAAGAATTTCTTGAAAAGGAGCTGGAAGAAAAAAAACTTATATTTACCCTTGTTCATTACACAGGCTCAAAAATGATGGTTGCTTATGTACATTGATCACATAACTTTACAAATATTTACATATAGCATAATAACTTACATACTTTGCATACTTTATATCATTTTAAACCAAAATCTTCGTATAGGTTTTAGTGTGGACGTTCAACTTAGTAAAACACCTCCCAAGAGTTCAGCCCAGTCACTACGGCAACAGCAACAACCCTAACTGAGACTTTGTTTTATTTTTTATAGGCGCTGTGATATAACGTGAAAGTGCTTAAATCTATATATTTTAGTCCTCCAAATGTATTCTATATGTATTTTTTTTCTCTTTTGCTCTATACGCTATGGGATTGGACTGGTTTGTAACAAACACCGTATTTTCGGGCTATAAAGTGCACCGGATTATAAGGCGCAGTATCAAATAATATGTCAGTTGTGTCATTGTCCACACATAAGGAGCATCGGATTATAAGGCACAATAAGAGAAACAAAACGTGTGTCGGATAAATGGAACTTTATTCAGGTCATTTACAATAACTCTCAGTTGTAGCTAACACAAAAATACAAGTTTAACAGTTGGTGATTTGGGCATCAAACATGCCCGGATCCTCTCAACATTGTTCAGTTTTAACACTAAAATACAAAAGCTGAAATCTGCATGGTGCATGTCTCTTAACAGGTGCATTTTGGGTCCTTGTACAGCACACGGCAGAACTACCGGTATGTTGCACAGTCGCCCTATATGTGGCCAACATATTACTCCTCCTGACTCGCCCACTAATACCTTATTAGACTCATGTGGACAACATCAAATCGGTTGGAGGTTAAACACAACCAAAGGTCACACATAAGGCCACTGGATTATAAGGCCACTGTTGAGTTTTGAGAAAATGTCATGATTTTAGATGCGCCGTATAGTCCGAAAAATACGGTACATTTATCTCTAAAATGTTGGTAAAGATCTTAAAAACTAAGTATTTGCTAGTAGTATTGAGTAGTATTTTTCGCGTGTACTTTGTCACTCGTATCTCTGTCCAGACCTGAGACTGTGGTGTAACGTCAACACAAGATCCTGTGACATTGAGCAGCGCCGTGTTCACTTCCTTTAGTCGTCTCTGTTTAAAATCACATAGAGCTGCTCCTCTACAGGGACCGGGGCCCTCCTCACTGCTTTAGTTTGAGGGATTCTGTGCGTTTAAAAATCATTTCATCGGGAAGTCTGCTATTGGTGGACAAAATATTTCTACGAATGAAATAACTATGTAATACTGAAACTATCACTGGGAATGGTGGTCAGTTCAGTCATTTAGTCAGGTAGTTTTAAAGTTAACAGCTCCTTTTAAATTTTGTCCAGTAGAGATCAGCAATTTCAGCTTTGAAATGATGCAAATGATTCTAGTGAATGTGTATGAGTATAAAACACAGTGTTGCACTTCCTGTGTTGCGTCACGACATCACAAGGAGGAATCAAGTGTTTTCTGAGCGAAGAACTCAGCCTAAATACACAGGGTTTTTGTGTTAAACATGTGTGATTCAAAAAAACAAACTCCAGGTCTGTTTATGATGAGGAAACATTATAACTAACAGAAAACAGTGTGCAAAAATATCCTTTTAACATTTTATTGGACGATTACACAGTTTCAGGTCTCTCTTTTTTTAATTGTATCATTTTGTTGTTTTTCATTATATTCTAATTCAGTATTTACCAGAACAACATTGCGACTAGGAGTATGTGTAAAAACTGTATAAATACATTTAAAAGTCAGCTAAATTGTTTACTTTATTTTATTTTTTTTCAATAATAATCCTCATTTCATTTCATCATATCATCCGTAATCGACTACAAAGCCTGGGATCTTTTGTTTTAGTGGATGTAATGCCTTCACCCACCACTTGGGGGATTTCATGCTGTTTTTTTTTTTATTCATTGCATTCAATTTCTGCTCGAGAAAAAAACAGAGCATGCAGCATACCCCATTTCCAGGAGTACAATAGACGGAGAAATATTGAAATATCGATATATTGTGAGTATTTTCTGGTGTCTTTTAGCAATTTTTGTGCGATCTCATGACGATTTTGTTGCTTATTTAGTGGAAGCGAACTTGTTTCTGCAATACACTTGACATATTCACTGTTTTGATGATTGAAATAGTATCATCGACTATGGTATTGAATCGTGAGGGACCCTGTGATTCCCAGCCCTAGATACCCCAACACTTTTTATTATAATTATCCTATGACCTCTTCTTATAATGTTTTTTTCTTGTCTTTTCCAGGAGGCAAAGTTACGTGAGCTGTTGGACGTCAGCACGATGGCGGGGAAGATGGAGAACCGCATGCTAACGGTGGTGAGCGGGCCGGACATGGTCAACATCACATACCTGAACTTCATGGCCTTCCAGGAGGAGATCGCCAAGGTAACCGCTCCCATGACGACGACAGATGCATTTAGAACTGTCATAAGAGAGACGCATAGACAAGTGTGGGGGCGGCTGACCTCTGCACCACAATACAATGTCGTAGCACAGTGGAGGTTACAGCGCCCACACTGCGTTTAACTGGATTTATGATGTTTTAAACTGGAACCCAACCTTGAACCCAGAGCAGAACTCAACCAGGACTAGAATGGGACCAAATACAACATCATAATTATAAGAAATAAATAAAAAGAAATGGAATACAAAGAAATAAGGAATAAAATCTAACTAAAACCAGTTAAAGAAAGGCCACAACCTAAACAGACATATCTGTGTCTTTTTTTCTCCTGGTTGTGCTCTTAGGTTAGAATATGAATGGATATCAAAACAGTAAAAAGCTGTCAGACCTTCACCAGGACTTTGGCCCTATCTCACAATGTAAAAGTTGAGTACAGAGACTTTAATCAAGGCATCTTAGGTAAAGATTTCACAGTAGCATAACCTTTGCCTTAGAAGAAGTAAATATATCTCCTTTTAACAGGAAAACTGATATAACATGTTATTCTCCAAAAACATTACATGCAATATTAAAGTTTCCATGCAAAATGAGGAACCGAGCAAAGGATCATGGTCTATGTAGTTCCAGCAGTTTTTTAGTTCATGCTGCACCATAACAATGAATGTATGCAAAAAAAAGTAATTTTGATATATTGTGATCCACGATATTATCATGAGATTTTTAATGATACAATATGACAATATTTCGGTTATTGTTACATCCCTATTTGTAAATCTGCAACACTGCACACAGACACAAACATGATGTTTAGCAATAGCAGAGGTGAGGGGAGGCAGGTGGAGAGCCAAACATGACACTTGACCACATGAAGCAGGCTCGACGGGTTTAGTCTCCAGGGAGTTGTGTAAACTGCTAGATATGGACGGTCCAAATACAAGGTGTGTAGCAGCTGATAATGTAATGTAATGTAATAACTGCAAATAATGTAATAACCGCAAATAATGTAATAACCGCAAATAATGTAATAACTGCCGGTAACGTAATAAAATGTTTAGACCAATAACCGGTTACTAATAATATAGTTATTACATACGTTATTACATTATTGGTTAGTTATTACATTACTGGCTTGTTTAAAAAAATTAAAATTAAATAACTACAACCACTAATGTAATAATTACTTATAATATCACTTCATCAAAGATTTAAAAGTGTCATTTTACTTTGGAATGTATTGTTACTATTGTTGTTACTGTAAAAAAAAAAAAAAATCACTGAAAAAACAGTTGCTGGAGTAGTGAAAAAAATATGTAAAGCAGCTGCATGCAATAAAATTATGTTTAGGCTTTGAAACTTATTTCGATCCGCTCTGCATATCATTTTTCAGAAGATGAACATCACTTTTTCGTGTTGATGAAATTTGATCAAATCATGCTGAATGTGCATATTTATATTACCTAATCATGAAAATGTGCCTTTTTTTGATTTTATTATGCTGAATGTGCATATTTATATTACCTAATCATGAAAATGTGCCTTTTTTATGATTTTATTTTTTAACATGCAATGTCAAATGTCCTTAAAAGGTTTTAAAGGCAAAATCCATGTGCAGTGGAGCCTGGGCCTAACAGGCAGTACTGTAGCTCCCCAATACGAACATAACACACAGTATGTAGGCACCAAGTGCTTGTGTGTCTCCCCCGTCACCACTTTCACCGGTGCTGATAAACTAATGCTCATAAAATACTACACTATGATGTTTCTTTTAACTATCAAAATTTAGATACTGCCCAACCCTAGTCTGAACCATTTTTTAAATAATAATAAATGGTCCCTGTAAGAGGCACAGGCCGACTACAGAAAGATACTGAGAGAGTGTAAGTCCACTGTGTAAGTGATCAGGTATTTAAGCAGCTATTTGAAAGAGACAAAAGTAACAACGGTGTGTGACACTTTAAATTCAACTCATAAATCTTAAAGGATTAAAGGAACAGCATGTAAATATGTGGCCAAAACTGGTACTGCAACCATGTGTGAAATACTGCAGAGCAAAGTATCCCCTCGCCCAGACAAGAGGTCACAGCTCAGCTGCTGAAATCAGATGGTGGAGGGTGGAGCAACAGGCCAAAACACATAATATACACATAATATACACAGAATATACACATAATGTACACATAATATACACAGAACGACAACATCCACATAAGCTGAGGGCTCCAGTTTATGTGGGAAAGGAATATTCAGGCTGGATTACTGTGGGCAGTGATACAAGTATTTAAATTGTCATGATTCCTTAATCTCTGGTGATATATCAGGTTGATTTTATGATTAATTTACAATTGTTTCTTACATAATCTTCCTTTAAATGATATCTAGTAGTAGCAGTGGCAGAAGTATGAGTAGTTGTAGTAGTACAGGTAGGTGGTAGTTTGACAATTCCAGGGCTAAAATCATCCAAATGATTCTAGTGAAAATAAATGAAGATTAAAAACGCAGTGGAGCACTTCCTGTATCACCAAATGACATCACAAGGTGGAACAGAGTGGCAATGGTAACTTGTCTATAGCTGCGAAACGGAAAATTCATCTGTTCCAAAATGTGCGTCATATCATGTACATCTCATGTAAATCAAATAGAGTTGACGTGACGAGTGCGACTTCCTTTAACCATTATCTGTGACCCGGCGACATGCTAACGCTAATGTGCGGGACGTTTCACTGTGTTTACACAGTGTCAGCTACGTTTCAAACTACTTCCTGCGTCAAATAGAAGTCACTGTGTCAGAGCGAGGCTTTTTATAGACCTCTACGTGATTTGTTAGTCTAAGTCGACACTGAGAACAAGATAACATTTTATTTTAGGGTACACTCATTAACATCTAACTACCTGCTAATTAGCACAGTTGTAAATGGTTAATTTGGCATGAATTAGTATTTATTCATCCCTTATTAATGTCATAAGCTGCTTTCTGCTTCACTTTCTTATTCATGCTCTCATTACTGCTTATTAATATGGTGCTAGGTCATTTTTGTTCTTGAATAAAAAGCTTTTGGCGGGAATAAGTAAAAACTCCATATCTTGTGCTACTGGTCCTTAACAACACCCTTATTACTGAAAGCTTTTTAGAATCATAATTCATGGACAAAAATAGCCTAATATCATATTAATAAAAATAAATAAGGAGATAATTATTAGGAAAGTGTTATAAATGTCTAACTAATAGCAGAATAAACTGATGGGGAATTAGACATTAATAAAGGCTGAATAAATGCTAATTCATGGCAAATTAACCTTTTATAACTATGCTAATTAGCAGGTACTTAAATGTTAATAAGTGTATCCTAAAATAAAGTTTTACCGAGAACAAGTTAGTATATTATAGTACTGTGGATTTGGAATAAACATATATCATAGTAATCTGTTATTATAAGTGAATTAATGTAAGTATGTAGTAGTAGTAGTAGTACTCGTAGAAGTAGTAGAGTAAACTAAAGTAACTGTGTGTCGTTTTGATGAACTTTGGGCCATGTTGAAGCGTTGTCACCACATTAAAAACATACCTGGAGTAGCGTTTTGTTTCATTTACAGATGTTTGAGTAACCCGATTCATCCTTTATTGTTATCTCCGAAACTCAAAATGCTCTGTTCCACCTTGTGATGTCATGTAGTGGTAGTTTTCACGTTAACAACTCCCTTTTACCTTTAGTTCAGTAAAGATCGAGAGTGTTAGCGTCTCTTCCTCTTGTAAAATATGTTTAGACTACATTGTTTATTTAACTTAATGGAGTTTACAATGAATCCTGTCTACTATTGCATTTTATATGTGCAGTTTATTTATAATGACCCATGAGTTTGAGCTTGTTATTATAAGCTACAGTATGGAAAATGTAGCCTGTAAGGATGGATATAAGGGTCAGAAAGTTTAAATGTAGTTTGAATATGAATTTCTAATATAAATCCTGATTTTAAACATATTAAGTGATAATAGCATATGAAGTTTACCAGATTTGTAACCTTATATTTAAACACTAAATTTAAAAAACTTTATTACTATATACTAAATCTTACCATGATGTAATAATTATGTGTATTATGTATGTCTGTTTATTGTAAAAGGGTCTTGAGGCTGTTCAGTGCCAAACTAAGTCTTAAAGGAAGTCTACAATTATATTTTTACTACTGGTATCTTCAAAAGTTTTAGTTCTTATCCTGTAGTTTTGATCATATAAGCTTAAGTCACAGTTGTCCTGGTTTGGTTCTGGTTTGATGATTTAGTACTGATTTAGTCCTGGTTTAGTCCTGCTTTAGTCCTGATTGGGTCCTGATTTGGTCCTGGTTAAGTCCTGGTTTAGTCCTGGCTTGGTCCTGGTTTAGTCCTTATGTAGATTTGGCCTTGTTTTAGTTCTGGTGTAGTTCTAGTTTGGTCCTGTTTACTTCTGGTTTAGTCCTAGTTTAGTCCTGGTTTGGTCTTGGTTTAATACTGGTTTCGTCCTTGATTGGTCCTGGTTTAATCCTGGTTTGATCCTATTGTAGTCCATTATTGGTGCTGGTTTAGTCCTAGTTTAGTCTTGGTTTAGTCTTGGTTTAATCCTGGTTTGGTCCTTGATTGGTCCTGGTTTAGTCCTGGTTTAGTCCTGGTCTGATCCGATTTTAGTCCTGTATTGGTGCTGGATTGGTCCTAGTTTAGTTCTGATGTAGACTTGGTTTGGTCCCGGTTTAGTCCTGGGTTGGTTCTGGTTTACTCCTGATTTAGTCCTGGTTTAGTCAGACTTGGTTTCGTTCTGACAGCTCAAATTCTGATGCGGTGTTTGTGCAAACATGAACTCAGCCACAGAGTTACGATTTCGAGTGGAAAACTTTCTTAGTCACAAAAGTACCAAAAGTTCACTGTATAACTTTTAACGTGGTAACTTATTGACTTTCTTATTTCAGGAATGGGCAGAGGAGCTGTTCAAACTGGCGTCGAACCTCCTGGTGCAGAACATGTCCAGAGAAGACTGTTTGGAGAAGGCGTAAGTCTCTACACAACCTGAACTTGAACTTTATTAGTGAAAAGTTAATCAGTTACCATGGAGACTCAACGCACACATTAGCAAACACAGCCAAATAAGTTTTGAGATTGACTGAAAACTCAAATCATGGTTCTGTTTAGGGTTTGATTTTTTATTTTAATTGATTTTTTATTTTTTTAACAGCACAAATCACCTCAACTGCTGTAGTCTAACAAAGTCTGAGACAAAGCAGTGCTTACTGTTAGCATCACATCCCCAGATAATGTTGATCACTTCAGCTTCAAAGTATCAATACTCCATTACAGTCAATATACAATAAATAATCTACAATTAAATATATAGTGTATTTAATAGTAGTAAGTATTAGTAGTAGTAGAAGTAGTATCAGTAGCATTAGTTGCAGTAGTAGTAGTTGGATAAGTAACAGTTGTTATAGTTACAGTAGCAACAGCAGTAGTAGTAGTCGGCATGTTATATTTGTATGCAATTAGAAGTAGTGTTTCTAGTAGTAGTAATAGTAGTAGTATTAGAGGTAGCAGTAGTAATAGGATTAGTACAGGTAGGCTTGTAGTACAAGTAGTAGTTGAAGTAGAGCAGGTAATTCTAGCAGTAGACCTACAGTAATAGAAGTGGTTCTAGTATTATTATCAAATATTATAGTAGTAGGAATAGTAGAAGTAGTAGTTTGAGTAGTGGTAGTAGCACAGGTAGACTAATGGTACAAGTAGAAGTAGAAGTAGAGATAGTATCAGTAGTTAATTAACAAGTAGTAGTTGAAGTAGAGCAGGTAATTCTAGCAGTAGACCTACAGTAATAGAAGTGGTTCTAGTATTATTATCAATAGTAGTAGTGTTAGTAGGGATAGTAGTAGCAGCAGAGCAGCAGATAGTAGTAGCAGCAGAGGTAGTATCAGCAGCAGTAGTACTAGTAGGATAAGTAGTTTTTGTCGTTACTGTAGTAACAGTAATAGTAGCAGCCACTTCAGATACTACCAACACACACACACACACACAGGGCCCCGGGCAACTCCACAGACCATTAAAAAGCCGTATATACGCGCAACGCAGGAGTGAAAATGAAATGTGTATAGATGCAATAAAGAGAGAGAGAGAGCGGGATAAGAAGTCAGCGAGTTTAAAGCTCCTAGATTACGCAAAATTGAGTCTTGTGAGATTTAAGACGCGTTATAATGTTGTTGTAGTTTTCATGTTATGCTGTGTTCTACTGAAGCCGGTGTAAATGCTGGAGGTAGTATCAATAGCATTAGTTTACAGTAGGAGTAGTAGTAGTAGTAGTAGTAGTAGTTGTAGTTGTAGTTGTGTTAGTGGTAGTAATAGTAGTAGTGGGAGTAGGGATAGTAGTAGCAGCAGAGGTAGTATCAGCAGCAGTAGTACTAGTAGGATAAGTAGTTTTTGTCGTTACTGTAGTAACAGTAATAGTAGCAGCCACTTCAGATACTACCAACACACACACACACACACACCACAATCAAACTAGCCAAGTAGGCAAGGTGAGTGATGTGTCTTGCCTAAGGACACAACCACAGCGGTGTTCCATGTGTGAGTAAATAGCACCCGTATGTCCAGAAGAGCAGAGCACACGGCTGTGTAATCCTGTGTCTAACTCCAGGACAAACACGCAGCTCCCACAAACATCACGTCATGGAAGTGCATCCGTGTGTGCATATGTGCTGGACTTATGGAGCCTTATGGACTGTTCACACCAGTGTACACAACCGTCCACACGGAGATATACTGTACAGAAATGTGACTGGTTTGGACAGGGAGAGGGATTTGGCTTGGTTTGGTATAACAGTATAAGTACAGCTTCTAGTACTTTGTTATTATACTAGGAACACTGGTAATATGCAGTCATATAACAAGCACATGTGGTATTTGATAAGTTATTTGTGCCATTACCATTTGTGCTTTAGTAGTAGTAGTAATAGTAGTTTATGTTGTAGTTGTTGTAGTAGTAGTAGCAGCAGTAGCAGTAGTAGCAGCAGTAGCAGTAGTAGCAGCAGTAGCAGTAGTAGCAGTAGTAGCAGTAGTAGCAGCAGTAGCAGCAGTAGTAGTAGCAGTAGTTATAGTCGTAGAGCTAGTAGTAGTAGTCACCATATAGAAGTAACTATAGAATGCAGTCAGACATTATTATACTTGTATAATAAGTGAGTTGTTAGTTGTGCCTTAATTGTAGTAGTAGTAGTAGTAGTAGTAGTAGTAGTAGTAGTAGTAGTAGTAGTAGTAGGAAGGAAGTAGGATAGTAGTAGATAGGAGGAAACTTTCTCAGTCACAGAAGTACCACCAAAAGTTCACTATATAACTTTTAATAAGTAACTTAATGACTTTTTTTGTTTTAAGAATGAGCAGAGGAAATGTAGTAGAAGCTGTAGTGGTAATAGTAGAATAGCTGGTAGTTTTAGTATTAGTAGCTGTAGTAAAAGTAACTAAAGTATCTAGCCTTTTGTTGTTATAATGAGTTAATTGCACTGTTATTGCAGTATTAGTAGTTTTAGTAGTAAAGCAGCTTTAGTCTAAGTCTAAGTTGAATGTGAACAAAAGAATAAGTTGTTGACTTCTTCTTTTCTGCTTTATAGACAGACAGTAGCAGTAGCAGTAGTAGTTGTAGTGGTAGTAGTAGTAGTAGTAGTAGTAGTAGTAGTAGTAGTAGTAGTAGTAGCAGTAGTAGTTTTAATAGTGAATGTTAACAAAAAGTTAATTTTTTTTATTGCACAGACTTCTTCCTCTTCTGCTTTATAGACAGACAGTAGTAGTGATAGCAGTAATAGTAGTAGTATTAATAGAAGTAGTTGTAGTAGTAATATGGTAGTAGTTTTAATAGTGAATTTAGCTGAATGTTAACAAAAGTAGAAGTTGTTGAAGTGCACAGACTTGCCCCTCCTCTGCTTTATAGACAGACAGTAGTATTAGTAGTAGTAGTAGCAGCAGTAGTAGTAGTTAGTAGTATTATAGTACTTCTTGTCCCTCCTCTGCTGTCAGACTGCTCTACCCTTTCTTGCAGTAGTGTGTGTGCAGTTGTTCCCACAGCAGCAGTAGGTCAGATGCCGTCTCACTTTCCTCTAAAGAGCTTTAGGATTATAAAGGTCACATCAGCTCATATCAGCACCGTGAATTTACCAAACACACTGTGACTCTGGGGAAGTTTTATACGTGAGACCGTGAAAAACAAGACAAGAGAGTGAACTCAAGTCCCACGGGCCTACAGAGTGTTTACTTGTCCTGGTTTGAGCCCAGTTTGGACCTGATGTAGACCTGGTTTGGTTCTGTTCCAGTCCTGCTTCACTTCTGGTCTAGTCCAGGATAACTTCTATACGTAGGGTGTGTTCATACTTTGGGACTTTTTGGGATTAAACTGGGATTAATTTAGGAATTTAACCTGGACTAGACCAGAACTAAACCAGGACTAGAACAGGACTAAACTGGGCTTAAATCAAGATCCAACAAGTCCCTTTTTAGTCCCAATTTTGATATGATTTATGCAAAATGTGATCCAGTACTTGGTGTGTGTTTTTACTTTTAAATCTTCTACCTATTATTATTGTCTTGTCCTGCCATAATCTTGGTATAGTCCTAAAGTAGACCTGGTTTAGTCCTGGTTTAGTCCTGGTTTAGTTCTGATTTAGTAGCAGTGGTTATAAGACTTTCTATATCATGAATTTTCAAGATTTTAAACCATTTCTGGGCTGGTTCTGTTGCAGATCTGCTATGGTTTTCATGATTTAGTCCTTTTTTAGTCCTGACTATAGACCTGGTTTAAATTTATGTCTGTTTAGACCTCACATGTTTTATTAAACCCAGTGTTTAGTCCTGTTTTAGTCCTGGCTCAGTCCTGTTTTAGTCCTGGTTTAGTTAAATTTTGTACTGGTTTAGTTCTGGTTTAGTCCTGGCTCAGTCCTGTTTTAGTCCTGGTTTAGTTAAATTTTGTACTGGTTTAGTTCTGGTTTAGTCCTGGCTCAGTCCTGTTTTAGTCTTGGTTCGGTCTTGGTTCAATTCTGTTTTAGTCCTGGTCCAGTGCAGCTTTAGTCTTGGCTCAGTCCTGCTTTAGTCCTGGTTCAGTCCTGGTTTAGTCCTCATTTGTCCTGGTTGAATCCTTGTTTAGTCTTGGTTTAGTCCTGGTTTTGTCCTGATGTAATCCTGGTTTAGTCCTGGTGTAACCCTAATTTAATCCTTGCTAATTCCTGGTTCTGTTCTGTTTTAGTCCTGGTTTATTTCTGTTTTAGTCCTGGCTCAGTCCTATTTTAGTCCTGGTTCAGTCCTATTTTAGTCCTGGTTCAGTCCTGTTTTAGTCCTGGTTCAGTCCTGTTTTAGTCCTGGCTCAGTCCTATTTTAGTCCTGGCTCAGTCCTGTTTTAGTCCTGGCTCAGTCCTGTTTTAGTCCTGGCTCAGTCCTGTTTCCAGTGTTGGGAAACATGCATCTTATATTTGTGCCATAAAGAAAAACAATACACATATAGAATTCCCGTGGAGTTCTTCCAGTTTTCACGACCAGCAGCTACACTCAGCTCCTTTTTGACACTTTAATCAATCACTTTTACTGTTTCCTGATCCATGTAATAAGTATAAGTCCAAACGCCTGCAGCCAACTCCCCATCGATCCACAAGAAACACAAACACATGAGCCGCTGAAGAGGGAATGTGACGTGACAACACCTATTTTTACAACTGTGTTAAATATAAATTCTATTATCGCAGCATCAACAATATCTGCTTTGAAATGTTTTATTTGTTTCTATTCACGACATTTTACTTTCACTTTAGATCCAGTTTAGTCCAAGTTAAAGACGCAACTTTTCCGGTAGAGGGTTTTGCAGTTTGCTTATTTCTTTACGATTTTAGAGCAATAAAAACCCATAATTAAGTAAATGTATATTACAGGGAAAGTAATAGTAATAATCTCCATGGTGCCGGACCTCCAGCCTGAAAAGTTACTTACTCATTTACGTCCTGGTCTAATCTGGTTTAGTCCTTATCGTATAACTTATATCTAAAATAATAATGGCTTAAGACCTGGCTGTTTAGATTTTAGGTTTAGTCCTGGTTCAGTCTTGGTTTAGTTCTGGTTCAGTCCTTGTTCAGTCCTAGTTGAGTCCTTGTTTACTTCTGGTTTAGTCCTAGTTTAGTCCTGGTTCAGTTCTGGTTATGCCCTGGTTTCATTCTGGTTTTGTCCTGGCTGAGTCTTGTTTTGGTCCTGGTTTAGTCCTGGTATAGTCCTGGTATAACCCTAATTTAGTCCTTGTTCAGTCTGTTTTAGTCCTGGTTCAGTTCTGGTTGAGTCCTTGTTTAGTCCTGGTTTAGTCTTGTTCAATCCTGCTTAAGTCTTGATTTAGTCCTTGTTTACTCCTGGTTTAGTTCTGGTTTAGTCCTGGTTCAGTCCTGGTTTCATCCTGGCTGAGTCTTGTTTTGGTCCTGGTTTAGTCCTGGTATAGTCCTGGTATAACCCTAATTCAGTCCTTGTTCAGTCTTGGTTTATTTCTGTTTTAGTCCTGGCTCAGTCCTGGTTGCGTCTTTCTTTAGTCCTGGTTTAGTCTTGTTCAGTCCTACCTTAGTCCTGGTTTAGTTCTGGTTCAGTCTTGATTAAGTCCTGGTTTAGTCCTTGTTTACTCCTGGTTTAGACCTGGTTTTGCTCTGGTTTAGTTCTGGGTGAGTTCTTATTTAGTCCTAGTGTAGTCCTGATTTACTCCTGGTTTAGTCCTGGTTCAGTCCTTGTTTACTCCTGGTTTAGTCCTTGTTTAGTCCTGGTTTAGTCCTCCTTGAATACTGCTTGAATCTGGTTTAATCCTGGTTTTGTACAGGTTTAGTCCTGGTTGAGTCCTAGTTTAGTCCTGGTTTAGTCCTGATTCAGTCCTGGTTTAGTCCTGGTTTAGTCCTGGTTTAGTCCTGGTTTAGTCCTCCTTGAATACTGCTTGAATCTGGTTTAATCCTGGTTTTGTACAGGTTTAGTCCTGGTTGAGTCCTAGTTTAGTCCTGGTTTAGTCCTTGTTCAAACCTCCTTTAGTCCTGTTTCTGTCCTGGTTTATTCCTGTTTTAATCCTGTTTCCTCCCTGGTCAGACCTGGTTCAGTTCTGCTTTAGCCCTTGTATAATCCTGATATAGTCCTTGCCCACATTTCTAGGTCCAGTCCCGCATTAGTCCTTATTTAGTCCTTATTTAGACCTCATTCAGACCCGGTTTCCTCCCTCGTCCTGCCCGCCCTCTCCATTCACACTGTCTCTGCTGTGACACTGCACTTTTGTATTGACAGAATGCACTGTGCAGTTTTTCAGTGACACCTCCCAGCTGTCCCATGTTTATCAGCGAACCCAAACCATTACGGCGCCCCCCTGAGGAGAATAATTGACTTATGCCACAATAAAAGTGCCCATCGACCTGGCACTGAGCAGAGATCGCGCTGAAATGGAATCGAGCAGCGGCGTCTGGTCACGCTGTGGTGCACTCAGCAGAGGTTTCTATGTGGAGAGTGCTTACAAATATGAGGATCTGAGCTATAGGGAGGCCTGGCGGGATGCAGGGGTTTAGACCTGGTTTAGACCTGGTTTAGACCTGGTTTAGACCTGCTTTAGACCTGGTTTAGACCTAGTTTAGACCTGGTTTTATCCTGGCATAGACCTGCTTTAGGCCTGACTCCTTTTAGTTTTGTCCCAGTTTTGTTTTGTTCTTTTCCTGGTTTGGATTTGATTTAGTCCTGGTTTAGGTCTAATTTAGTCCTAGTTTAGTCCTAGTTTAGCCTTGGTTTAGATCTGTGTTCAGTCCCGGTTTAGCCCTGGTCTAGTCCTGGTTTACTCCTGGTTGATTCTTGGTCTAGTCTTTGTTTACTCCTGGTTTAGTCCTGGTCTAGTCCTTGTTTAGTCCTGGTCTAGTCCTGGTTTAATCCTGGTTTAGTCCTAGTTTAGTTGTGGCTTAGATCTGCATGCAGTACTGGTTTAGTCCTGGTCTAGGTGTGGTTTAGTCCTGGTCAAGTCCTGGGTTTAGTTCTGGGTTTAGTCCTGCTCTAGTCTAGTCCTGATCTAGCCCTGGTCTAGTCCTGGGCTAGTCCTGGTCTAATCCTGTTTAGTTATGGTCTAGTCCTGGTCTAGTCCTGGTTTTGTCCCATCTAGTCCCGGTT
Source organism: Scartelaos histophorus (assembly GCA_000787155.1). Classification (NCBI taxonomy): domain Eukaryota; kingdom Metazoa; phylum Chordata; class Actinopteri; order Gobiiformes; family Gobiidae; genus Scartelaos; species Scartelaos histophorus. The sequence continues at coordinate 1,036 of KN521277.1, read as the reverse complement.
TAGTGCTAGTTTATTTTTGGTCTAGGCCTAGTTTAGTCCTGGTTTTGTCCAAATTTAGAGGTGGTTTAGGTCTGAGTTCAGTCTTGGATTAGTTCTGGTCTAGCTGTGGTTTAGTCTTGGTCTAGTCCTGGTTTAGTCCTGGTCTAGTCCGTGTTCTATGGGGACCTCTTTCTCTGAAGTGCAGCTCTTGTTCTGTGTTTTAAATCTAATAGTTTTCGGAGAGTCTGGAGTTCAGGGGAAATGGAGCCGAGGCTGAAAGCGGGAAAAACCACTGTGTCCTCATTTGTATCAGTTATATTATTATACAGCGATCGATACAACACGACACAGGCTCTGTGTGTGTGTGTGTGTGTGTGTGTGTGTGTGTGTGTGTGTGCGTGCGTGCGTGC